>JACGAQ010000158.1:0-282056 GCA_014119065.1 Orius insidiosus
ATTTCCCAGGTTGGGGACACGTGCGGTTCTCACGGACGCACTCCCGGCCGGACGTCACCGACACCCTTCTTTCCATTGTCAAGATAAGCGAAAGGGGAAGTCACTTCACCGCCTTTAAAAACGAGTCCATTTAAATTTGTCAACGGGGCGAATTTAATGTTCACCTGTATATTCTCCTCAGCTGCTTCAACTTCGGCAAAACCGCCCAAGATTGGCCTCAGACGCAAAATGCTTAAATAAATAGCTAGCTGGAAAAACGTTACATGCCAATTTTTGATGGGTAAACCGTCAGTGATCAACTGGGGAAAAGGCAAATTTTCCTGAGGTTCCTTAACGTTGTAGACAGTCACAGGAGGCTTCTAACGCTCTAGACAATCTAGACAGTCCTAGGAGGTTTCTTAACGTTCTAGACATTCCTAAGAGGTTTCTTTACGATGTAGACAGTCGTAGGAGGCTTCTAACGTTCTAGACAGTCGTAGGAGGTTTCTTAACGTTCTAGTCAGTCCTGGGGTTTCTTTACGTTCTAGACAGTCGTAGGAGGCTTCCAACGTTCTAGACAGTCGTAGGAGTCTTCTAACGTTCTAGACAATCTAGACAGTCCTAGGAGGTTTCTTAACGTCCTAGACATTCCAAAGAGGTTTCTTAACGTTCTAGACAGTCTTAGGAGGCTTCTAACGTTCTAGATAGTTCTAGGAGGTTTCATAACTTTCTAGACAGTCCTTGGAGGTTTCCCAACGTTCTAAGAGGTTTCTTTAGGTTCTAGACAGTCGTTGGAGGCTTCCAACGTTCTAGACAGTCGTAGGAGTCTTCTAACGTTCTAGACAATCTAGACAGTCCTAGGAGGTTTCTTAACGTCCTAGACATTCCAAAGAGGTTTCTTAACGTTCTAGACAGTCTTAGGAGGCTTCTAACGTTCTAGATAGTTCTAGGAGGTTTCATAACTTTCTAGACAGTCCTTGGTTTCCCAACGTTCTAGAGTTTCTTTAGGTTCTAGACAGTCGTTGGAGGCTTCTAACGTTCTAGACAGTTAGGAGGTTCCTTAACGTTGTAGACAGTCGTAGGAGGCTTCTAACGTTCTTGACAGTCGTAGGAGGTTTCTTAACGTTCTAGTCAGTCCTAGGAGGTTTCTTAACGTTCTAAAGTCCTAGGAGGCTTCTAACGTTCTAGACAGATCCAGGAGATTTCCCAACGTTCTAGACAGTCCTAGGAGGTGTCTTAACGTTCTAAACAGTCGTAGGAGGCTTCTAACGTTCTAGACAGTCCTAGGAGATTTCTTTACTATCTAGACAGTCCTAGGAGGCTTCCAACGATCTAGACAGTTCTAGGAGGTTTCTTAACGTTCTAGACTGTCCTAGTAGGTTTCCCAACGTTTTAGACAGTCCTAAGAGGTTTCTTTAGGTTCTAGACAGTCGTAGGAGGTTTCTTAACGTTCTAGTCAGTCCTAGGAGGTTTCTTAACGTTCTAAACAGTCGTAGGAGTCTTCTAAGGTTCTAGACAGTTCTGGGAGGCTTCTAACGTTCTAGACAGTCGTAGGAGTTTCTTAACGTTCTAAACAGTCCTAGGAGGCTTGTAACGTTCTAGACAGTTCTGGGAGGCTTCTAACGTTCTAGACAGACCTTGTAGGTTTCCCAACGTTTTAGACGGTCCTAAGGTTTCTTTACGTTTTAGACAGTCGTAGGAGGCTTCTAACGTTCTAGACAGTCGTAGGAGGTTTCTTAACGTTCTAGTCAGTCCTAGGAGGTTTCTTAACGTTCTAAACAGTCCTAGGAGGCTTCTAACGTTCTAGACAGATCCAGGAGGTTTCCCAACGTTCTAGACAGTCCTAGGAGGTGTCTTAACGTTCTAAACAGTCGTAGGAGGCTTCTAACGTTCTAGACAGTACTAGGAGGGTTTCCAGCGTTCTAGACAGTCCTAGGAGGTTTAACTTCATGTAGTCACTTTACAAGCAGCTAGATAGCCTAAAATGAGCCAGATGGGTGAATCGTGCTTTGGTTTGGTGGAAAAACGTTTCAGGTTGCGCTGATTTGTAACTCAGAGATTTTTGCTTTGCTTCGATGCATGTTGCCCTTTAGTTTGACAGTATCTGTAGGACAAAATTCCGTTTGACTTATGCTAGTGCAACGTTTTTCCATCGAGCTATTCAATATGTAAAGGAAAAAAAAAGTAGCCGCTATAAAACAACAATCTGGGGCGATCGATCCCGGTTTTTTAATGAGGGAATCAAGTGTTTAGAAAGGAGAAGGGCGATAATGGATTAAGTGGGAAAGGTGTGCGATAGACAACTGTCTTGGTAGATCCGTGGGAAAGACGCAAGCGGAACAGATGGCCTTGTAAATGACGAAGCCCTACCCATGCGCTCTCTCTCTCGCTCTATCGCCTTCACTCCCCCCCGGCCGTCCTTTTCTTTCTCGTGGCCTTTCCTTTAAGCACACAACCCGTTCGCAACTGCTTTATTGACCCTTTTTTTTACAGAAGACAGAAGCCTGTTGACAACACGATTCTCTCTTTTTACTTTTTTTAAATCTCAATTTATGATAATTTTTATTGCGTATCGACAGTAAACCATAATTTTACACACGAGTGTGGGGTAATGTGGCGAGTTATGTATTTTGCCTTGGGAGCAGAGAAAGTTTTATTTTATAAATGGAAAATTTAGTCAAATAAAGTTTTGTACAAGGAAAACTAGGTGAAAACTCGGTCTGTAGCGCATTTAACAAATCTCCGCCATTTTTACAAAATTTTGAAGAAAGATTCGGCAAAAAGTTTTGCTGTAAACTGTGGCCGTAAAGGGTGCCAGAAAAAATGACAGTTCTAGACAGTTCCAGGAGGTTTCCCAACGTTCTAGACAGTCCTTGGAGGTTTCTTAACGTTCTATACAATCGTAGGAGGCATCTAACGTTCTAGACAGTTCTGGGAGGTTTCCCAATTTTCTAGACTGTCCTAGGTGTTTTTTTAACGTTCAAGACAGTCCTTGGAGGTTTCTTGACGTTCTAGACAGTCTTTGGAGGTTTCTTGACGTTCTAGACAGTCGTAGGAGGCTTTTCTAGACAGTTCTGGGAGGTTTTCCACGTTCTTGACAGTCCTTGGAGGTTTCTTAACGTTCTAGACAGTCGTAGGAGGCTTCTAACGTTGTAGACAGCCCTAGGAGGTTGCTAACGTTCTAGACTGTCCTAGATGGTTTTTTAACGTTCTAGACAGTTCCAGGAGGTTTCCCAACGTTCTAGACAGTTGTAGGAGGCTTTTAACGTTCTAGACAGTTCTGGGAGGTTTTCCAACGTTCTAGACAGTCCTTGGAGGTTTCTTAACGTTCTAGACAGTCGTAGGAGACTTCTAACGTTCTAGACAGTTCCAGGAGGTTTCCCAACGTTCAACGTTAGATAGTCCTAGATAGTGATCCTATCTACTATCCTTCTAGATAGTACTACTGTAAACTGTGGCCGGAAAGGGTGCCAGAAAAAATGGTACGGACGGCCGGCCGGAAGCACAGACATAGTAGAGATCGGAAAAGAAGCATATTCGAATTGACCCTTCTGGGTCTGGAAGACCCTTCCCCAAAAACGACGTCGACTGAAGAAATTTTTTGCCGTACCAATAGCACCGAAACTCAAGCTTCGAAATATCAAGGACATATCGAGAGGTGTTTATTAGGCAGGAATACAAAACAGTATTAGCTTTGTTCCAACTGTTTGAAAATGTTTTGAAACTCCTGTAGCATGCGCAGAAGGATTTGCACGTCATCTTGACTTCAGATTTGATGTCAGAATCCTTCTGCGCATGCTCCAGGAGTTTCAAACTGTGGTTGGAACAAAGCTATTATGAAATAAATTTTTTTTTATTGATGAGAAATTTAATAAAGACGCCCTAGTGAATAGGGTAAAGAAACACACGTCTGACCGCATGTCTCTTGATAGCCAGTGCTCCAGGTGTTATCTCTTCCCTGTTCCCACGCTCTACAAGCGCATGTCTTAACAATCTGGAGGCCCTTTTTTTTTCTTCTCCCTCTTTCTCCAACCCCCTTTCTTATACAACCCGGATGGCTTGCGTAGGAACGGTACGTGCAAGGGTTCCGTATCGGTTCCATACGGGATTTTCCAACAAAAGAGGCCTCCCTTTTGTGACGAGTCCTTCGCTTTCATATCCTGAGGGCTTCTTACCGCCGAGGTTTTTATTTGTGTAGCCAAAATGGATTGAGGGAACGATCAAAGGGCAAATAATTCGGTTTGAAACTCCTGGAGCATGCGCAGAAGGATTTGCACGTCAAATATGACGTCAGATGAATTCAGATTTGACGGACAAACGATTTAAACTACGTCCAAATCCTTCTGCGCATGCTCCGGGAGTTACGAATCAGTATTTGGAAACAAATCTAATAACTTTCAAGGATTCGAAAATGCATAAAGAAGTTATCTGGTGAGTTGTTACTCGTTTTCGACGAGTCCGTATCTTCTAACGAGGTCGGGAAGGAGAGGAAAGCTCCCCCGCGAAAGAGAGAGAAGGCGAAAGATAGAGAGCGCGATAAAATAAACTGTTCGCGACGGGCACGAGCCTACGGAGGTGACGTCAGAGCTCCCGGGCCGTGGGAAAGACTCGGGTTCTGGAATGTGGGCAACGCAAGCCAACTGTTGCCGGCCACCTGCTACCGAACTTCTTCCACCAACCTCGTCAGCTCCTCCCCGCGTACTTCCGCTCAAATCAGACCCCCGATTAATTTGTCTTCGATTCGCAATCTTTTTTTACCTGCTCATCCGCATACTCCAATAAATAAACCTTTATTACCTAATTTACTACTTTCTTTTAGAATCTTTGATCCTCCAGAAAAACGGACGGCCGGCTTGACGGACAAAATGATGTAACTAGTTTTAACCCTACTTTTAAAGAAGCTATTGCTTTACCCTCCACGTCAATTTTGGGGACCTCGTAAGGTCAATTCGATTATGGATCCATACCGATCTTTGTCTGTGGTTCCGTCCGGCCGTAGCATTTTTCCAGAACTCTTTACGGCCAGTTTTCAACCGATTTTCACCAAATTTTCTTTAATCGGTGAACAAGAGACTAACGAGGGCGATTTTTGAATTTCGAAAAAATGGCGGAGATATGTTTGTTTGAAATTTTAAAAAAATCGCTGCTGCCGAACGGTAGGTCCGATTTTCTCCAAATTTTACCACATACTCCTTATATTTTTAACGAATTTTTGGTGTAAAAAAATATTTTTTTTAGTAGGGAGAAATTTCATACTTTCACCTCTCTCGATGTCCCATCCCTTGGGCAAAAGCCCATTATTTCTACCTTGATACTTACAAAAAACTGCAAATTGAAAAGAGAGGCTTCTAACGTTCTTGACAGTTCCAGGAGGTTTCCCAACGTTCTAGACAGTTCTGGGAGGTTTCTTAAAGTTCTAGACTGTCCTGGGAGGTTTTCCAACGTTCTAGACTGTCCTAGGAGGTTTATTAACGTTCTAGACAGTCGGAGGAGGCTTCTAACGTTCTAGACAGTACTGGGAGGTTTCCCAACGTTCTAGACAGTCCTAGGAGGTTTCTTAACGTTCTAGACAGTACTGGGAGGTTTCCCAACGTTCTAGACAGTCCCAGGAGGTTTCTTAACGTTCTAGACTGTCCTAGGAGGATTCTTAACGTTCTAGACAGTCCTTGGAGGTTTCTTAACGTTCTATTGTCCTAGGAGGTTTCTTAACGGTCTAGACAGTCGTAGGAGGCTTCTTAACGCCGCATACTCCATTTAAAAATGGACAATAAAAAACAATAAACATTTAAAAAACTGCAAATTGAAAAAAAAAACTTTAAAATTTTTTTTATGGGTTTATTAAGTCAGGCCCGTTAAAACCATACGTTTCCGGAGGTTCCTCTTTTAAAAAATATCCTACAAAAAACACCCTTTGAAAATTTATAACGGAAACGCCATATTTTTAGGACACACTTCTATGACGTATTAACTGAACCGTAAACCGGCGACAAAAAAATAAAGCACCCCTTTTTTTAAAAAACGGAATTTCCCCAATTAACTAACTTGTATTATGACATATTTGAAGGGTGAGGCAAAAACGGGCGCGTGTTCTGTGCGGCCTCCCCCCTTCGGGGACTCTTTTTTTTTAAATCCATATGCGTGACAGTTACTCCAGACTTTCTCACGGCGACGAAAATAGTCGTCCTTCGTCCTTTTTATTTTTTCCTACTCAGGAAAAAAAGTTTGTTTTGATTGCGGCAGATGTAAATGAAGAAAAAGGCCTTTACCGGAGGGAAGAAACGATTTGTCCGCTTTTAGGGAGTAAAAAGGGGTAGATGGCGATCCTTGGGGGCCAGGTGGGACAGAAGAACTCTTCCCACGGTTTCAGAGCACCAGTTTGTGAAGGTAAAAGGTGACTAACACGTGGCCTCACAATAACATACCTACAATCTACACACACATACTAAAATACAAAGGGATCATTTCCTTATTATTTCTACACATGTTGCTCAAGATTTTTAAAAAAATAATCAAAGGGTTCAAATTACATATTGGCCTTTAGCGAATTAAAGAATTAGCAGCAAATTTTAGAAAAAGAGATCTCCGTGAATTTAGAAAAAAAGAACTAGCTTGGAGCTGGCCCCGACGGGAACTTCCTTAAAGAGAAGGAGGGGGAAGTATAAGGGAGGGGAAGTTCAAGGAGGGGGAGTATAAGGGAGGGGAAGTACTATGGATGGGGAGTATAAGGGAGGGGAAGTACTATGGATGGGATGAATAATTTCAACCATTTAGACAGATTTGTTTTTTTAATTTGTCCAATTTGTTTTTAAATTTTCAATTCGGTTTTTTTACCGAAAAATTTTTTAAGTTATTTTTCTTTCTTTTCGAAAAATTTTTAATTTGTTTTTTTTCTTTTATTAGGTGTAAAAAATGAAACTCAGTCACAGGATAAATTTGAATTTTGTAGATTTTAGCCGAGTTTCATTTTGTACAGCTAGTAGTTCATTTTTTCAAAATTTTAAACATTTTAGGCGTTAAAGTCCATCAAAAGTTGACGTACTCCATGTATGAAGGTTAATGAAGTATAACCATTAAGAAGGTTAATTTTTAAAGGCTTGTAAATCGTAAACCGTTACAGATATTGAAAAAATGCACTAAATAAAATCTGTTGGAAATTCAATTCTCTTAATTTTTATTCTATTCATTTTTTCTCTACGACGGACTGTTTTCAAGATAAATTTATTTCAAAAAAATTATTTTCCGAAAATGGTGCATCCTAGAAAAAAATAATTAAATGCAAATTTATAGAGAATTAAATTTCCTACAATTTTTATTTATTAGGTGTACAAAATGAAACACAGCCACAGGGTAAATTTGAATTTTGTAGATTTTGGCCGAGTTTCATTTTGTACACCTGTTTTTAAATTTTTATTTTTTGTCGAAAAATTATCTTTTATTTTTTCAAAAAATTTTAAGCATAATTAGGTGAAAATCTGGTGAAAATTGTGGCCGTGAAGTGTTCCGGAAAAATACTACGGCCGGCCGGAACCATAGACAAAGTTGAGATCGGTAAAGATCGATTTGACCCTCCGGGGTCCGGAAGACCCTTCCCCAAAAACCCGACGTTGAGGGTATCACAATAACTTCTTTACGGAATTTAAAAATCTCTTTACATTTTCAAGATAACTTCAAATACTTTGAAAATTAGGTGAAAATCAGATGAAAGAGACGGTAAATCAAGTGATTTTGTCATTTTAAGCGGGAAAGTCTTGGAGAAAGCAGCAACAGATTACCTGTAATTTTAATTAATAAAATATTGGTTAAAATAACTTCTTTTAAAGGCTGTATTTGAAATTTTAAAATAGTTTCCAACCAGGAGTTAAATAAGGCCCTAACCTCGAATTAGCCACGCGTTAACTGTCAGACTTTTAAATCATTTCTTAATTCGAGGGCCACGAAAGCCGGTCTTGTGTTTCGAAAAAAAAATCACCAATCAAATTAAAACGAGCCTACATTAATAATTTATAATGTTTTAATATCATCATTGAACTCTTTTTATTTATAATTAAAGTTCAAAAGAATTGCGTCAATCTATTGTTAGCATTAGTACGTGTGAAACGAGGCTCCTTTTTTTTTTTTGTATTCTAAATTGAATTTTTACATTGTAGCCCTATTGTTTTCATTGACGATGAAGTTTCTTTGATCACTAGACGTCCCCTCGATCAATGAATATTCATTAATGATGGTGGCAAGAATTTAGGAATAGAAAAAAAAACAACAAAGATTGGGTAACAATGAGGAATTCGACCTTACAGAATGGTTTGAAACTCCTGGAGCATGCGCAGAAGGATTTGCACGTCAAACATGACGTCAGATGAATTCAGATTTGACGGACAAACGAGGAACGACATCGAATTTGACGTCCAAATCCTTCTGCGCATGCTCCGGGAGTTACAAACCAGTTAACAGTTGGAAACAAGCATTTATTTATTAGGTGTACAAAATGAAACTCGGCTAAAATCTACAAAATTCAAATTTACCCTGTGGCTGAGTTTCATTTTGTACACCTAATAAATAAAAATTGTAGGAAATTTAATTCTCTATAAATTTGTACTTAATTATTTTTTTCTAGGATGCACCATTTTCGGAAAATAATTTTTTAAATAAATTTATCTTGAAAACAGTGCGTCCTAGAGAAAAAATGAATAGAATAAAAATTAAAGAGAATTAAATTTCCAACAGATTTATTTAGTGCATTTTTTCAATATCTGTAACGGTTTACGATTTGCAAGCATTTAAAAATTGACCTTCTTAATGGTTATACTTCAATAACCTTCTTACACGGAGAAGGTCAACTTTTGATGGACTTTAAAGGCTTAAATGTATAAAATTTTGAAAAAATACACCTAAAAGTTGAAAAAAAAATGTAAAATTATTCATAATTTTTGTTATGATCGCTTTAATAAGTTTTAAACTTTTTGTGTACATAGTTAATTATATCGTTCATATTTCGTCGAAGATGGCCAGAGGGAGGGTCATATTTCAGCGGGTTTTCTTGAGGGGGAGGCGAGGGCGAAGCAGGTGCTTTCTATAACGTTTCCCACGGTGAAGCCCGAAGTCGGAAGATGCAAAAAAATAAACACACGTCTTAAAATTTAATTCGCTTAATCTGATACTTAACGAAAGTGATAAAGGTGAAATTAACATAATAAAAAGACGTGAGAGTAGTTGGGCGTGACTAAGCCTTCCTAGTTGAGGGTATTTAACTGTCGGTAGCCCAGGTGCTCTCGAAAAATCTTTCCCACGCCGAAGAACAACAGTTGCTCTTGCACACGTCTCATACGAGATGTCTGAGAGGGTGTCTCACACGTGTCCCAAAAGAAAAAGACCCAAGAAAAGAGACATAAAAAGTACTTAAAAGATTAAAGCGTGTTCAGTGCATATTTTTCCTTTTTCTTATCTATGTTATCACAATATGCAGGGTTGTCCACTTTAGTACGGAAAAATGATTCATCATCCCGCCGAAACTTTCTTTGTTTCAACAGCATTGAAAGCACTTTCGCCCCTAAAATTACTTTCCTATATTTGAGCACTAAAAATCGTCGGAAAACGTCTCTACGTCCCAGAAGTATTTTCGGGGCAAAATACGCAAAAAAAATTTTCGACCTTTAAACCCGTTTTTCTCGCTTATTCTGCGTCTCGGGGGTTTTTGAGGGCAAAAACGGCGTTTTTGGGGGTTTTTCTACGTCCCAGAAGTGTTTTCGGGGCAAAAACGCAAAAAAATTTTCGACCTTTAAACCCGTTTTTCTCGCTTATTTGTGCGTCTCGGGGGGTTTTGAGGGCAAAAACGGCGTTTTTGGGGGGTTTTTCTACGTCCCAGAAGTGTTTTCGGGGCAAAAAACGCAAAAAAAAATTTCGACCTTTAAACCCGTTTTTCTCGCTTATTTCTGCGTCTCGGGGGTTTTGAGGGCAAAAACGGCGTTTTTGGGGGTTTTTCTACGTCCCAGAAGTGTTTTCGGGGAAAAAACGCAAAAAAAATTTTCGACCTTTAAACCCGTTTTTCTCGCTTATTTCTGCGTCTCGGGGGTTTTTGAGGGCAAAAACGGCGTTTTTGGGGTTTTTCCTACGTCCCAGAAGTGTTTTCGGGGCAAAAAACGCAAAAAAATTTTCGACCTTTAAACCCGTTTTTCTCGCTTATTTCTGCGTCTCGGGGGTTTTTGAGGGCAAAAACGGCATTTTTGGGGGTTTTTCTACGTCCCAGAAGTGTTTTCGGGGCAAAAAACGCAAAAAAAATTTTTCGACCTTTAAACCCGTTTTTCTCGCTTATTTCTGCGTCTCGGGGGTTTTTGAGGGCAAAAACGGCGTTTTTGGGGGTTTTTCTACGTTCCAGAAGTGTTTTCGGGGCAAAAAACGCAAAAAAAATTTTCGACCTTTAAACCCGTTTTTCTCGCTTATTTCTGCGTCTCGGGGGTTTTTGAGGGCAAAAACGGCGTTTTTGGGGGTTTTCTACGTCCCAGAAGTGTTTTCGGGGAAAAAACGCAAAAAAAATTTTCGACCTTTAAACCCGTTTTTCTCGCTTATTTCTGCGTCTCGGGGGTTTTTGAGGGCAAAAACGGCGAACTTTTTACTTAAGTTCGTTCTCGTTATTTTGGGAATGTCTAGGCGGCCTTGGGACCAATTTTTCCGAAAATGTTTTCCTTTGTAAAATGGAAAATTTACTTTTCGACTAAAAAATTTTTTCCAAAAAAACCGCTAGCTATTTTGTAGGTTTTGAGGTGCTATTTCCAAAAACATATTATATAAGAAAATCCGATGAATAGTTTCGTCGTAATCCATATAGGAAAATTTGGAGGAAAATGGCGGAAATCGGGCCGATGTGCAAAAAATCATAATCAATGATTACCGGTCTAATCAGGGACTTCTCTTGAGCTTTTGGCACAAATCCGCGACGTCCGCAATCCAAATCGGACGGTGATTACTGCTCTAATCCATTGTTAGCGTAATCCTCTAGTGAATCGGTGAAACCCATTCGTTTTCTATTCATCTGATTAGCCTAATCAACGATTTGCTAATTCAGGATTAATGAATGTTGGAAATCGGGCCGATGTGCAAAAAATCATAATCAATGATTACTTGTCTAATCAGGGACTTCTCTGGAGCTTTTGGCACTAATCGTCGACTTACTCACTCCGAATCGGAGGGTGGTTGCTACTCTAATCCATTGTTAGCGTAATCTTTCGCCAAATTGGAGAAACCCATTTTTTAGACAGTATAAAATCTATGAAAGAGTATTGATTATGGACGCCGTAAAAAATTAGGTTACCTATTGTCAGTCTGGCCACCTTGCCCTATTCAAAACTCGTTTTTTTCATGGAGAGAAGAGCTCTTCCGATTGTTCCAGAAAAAAAAAAGGGGGGAGGGTGAAAACCGTAGTCAATTACGCCACACTCGGAAACCCCAACCCTCCCCCATAATCAAACAAGGGATAGAATCCGATTCAATCACCACACAATCGGTTAATTTGCAATAAAAAATTCGTCATAAAATATAAAAAATCTGATGGAATTTGCACAGTTGTCGCAACAAAGACCTTTTCGCCTTTTTTTCCCCTCCTGTCGCCTTTTCTACCTGAAGGCTCTTTACTTTGAAAAATATCAAGTTTTTCTTAAAATCTGATCTTTCGGAAGGAGAGAAACGATTTGAAAAACCGGTCCAGTTTGGAACGTGCTCGGAAACCGGTTTTCGAAGATCAGAAGCACACAGAGGGCAAAAAATAAAATAAATTTTTTTATACTTAAAAACATTTTATATTTTAATAAAAATAAAATATATAAAAATAATAATTAAAGCTGAGAAATTAAACCTAATTAAAGCTTTTTTGAGTTTTTCGATAAATCTCTTAACACAATATGAGCAAAATCACAAGTTATCACAAAATATATCAGTCTCTGTTTGAGGTTGAAAGACACTCGGGGGTTTTTTTTTGAAGGCGTTCAGTAGACTTGACTTTGTGCTTGCTGATGCTGTGTCGTGTAGTAAAAGATTTTCATATCTCGTGAGTCGTTATTTTTCATCCTTCTTTCGATTTCTTCATTTTTATTGTTTTCCGCCTCTTCTTCTTCGCAGTTGAGCGTCACGCATTGAAGAGGACACTGAGGCTTCGCTCGTCTCATCAACTAAAAGAAAGAACAGAAGATTAGTAAATTTGTAAATTTTTGAAGAAGAGAAAGGAGTTTTTAATTTTTTTTTGGTAAGAAACTTACTTTTTTGAGACGATGTACGAGAGATGAGAGGTGAAAGCTCTTCTTTTTTTTCATGGATTCTTCAAGAGCGAGGTTGAAGTTGTTGACGTTTTCGAATTCCATTTTTATCAGTTGATAAGAGAGATTTTGTAACTGGAGTAAGCACTACGAAAGCGAGCGACTGAATGATAGACCGGGGAGGGGTCCGGAGACTTTATATAGCCCCACCCTTGGCCGAAGTAGGGGTAGCAGGTGTTCCTCGGCAGCATACACAAACTCCAACCCCGTGAGAATCTCGACGAGAACTCGGTTCCCACACGAGATCGTAGGAGGACAGATGGGGTGTAGTCTGTACGAGAGAGCACCTGCTTCCCCCCTTTTTACTATCTGCTTACGCGTAAACAGATATGGGACGTACGCTCGATGACAGAGGGACAAGTGTCCTGATTTTGACCTACCCCTACACATGCAATTTTTTTCATTTAATTAATTTTTTACGTCTACTGTAATTCTCCTGATCTAGCCCTTCACATGTCAAGTCTTCATCAGGGGTGCTCTGAGGATCCTCCATGGTAGATTTTTAGGATACAGTACATTTCTCAGGTCCCCTGAAAGATCTTTTCAATTTTAACTTCCTTAAATCTCTTCAAAAGCGTTCAAATTTCTTCTTCAGAGCATCCTGATCCTTTAAGAACCGTCTTCTAATTTGCTTTTCGGTCGCAACTCACCACTCCCTGAGATGCAACTCATCGTTTTAAAAGGCCATCCTCAGAGCATCCTGATCCCTTTAAGAACAGTCTTCTTAATTTGCTTTTCGGTCACAACTCACCACTCCCTGAGATGCAACTCATCGTTTTAAAAGGCCATCCTCAGAGCATCCCTATCCCTTTAAGAACCGTCTTCTTAATTTGCTTCTCGGTCGCAACTCACCACTCCCTGAGATGCAACTCATCGTTTTAAAGGCCATCCTCAGAGCACCCTGATCCATTTGAGAGCCGTCCTTCTAATTTGCTTTTCGGTCGCAGCTCACCACTCCCTGAGATGCAACTCATCGTTTTAAAAGGCCATCCTCAGAGCATCCCTGATCCCTTTAAGAACCGTCTTCTAATTTGCTTCTCGGTCGCAACTCACCACTCCCTGAGATGCAACTCATCGTTTTAAAGGCCATCCTCAGAGCACCTGATCCATTTGAGAGCCGTCCTTCTAATTTGCTTTTCGGTCGCAGCTCACCACTCCCTGAGATGCAACTCATCGTTTTAAAAGGCCATCCTCAGAGCATCCTGATCCCTTTAAGAACCGTCTTCTTAATTTGCTTTTCGGTCACAACTCACCACTCCCTGAGATGCAACTCATCGTTTTAAAAGGCCATCCTCAGAGCATCCTGATCCCTTTAAGAACCGTCTTCTTAATTTGCTTCTCGGTCGCAACTCACCACTCCCTGAGATGCAACTCATCGTTTTAAAAGGCCATCCTCAGAGCACCCTGATCCATTTGAGAGCCGTCCTTCTAATTTGCTTTTCGGTCGCAACTCACCACTCCCTGAGATGCAACTCATCGTTTTAAAAGGCCATCCTCAGAGCACCCTGATCCATTTGAGAGCCGTCCTTCTAATTTGCTTTTCGGTTGCAACTCACCACTCTCTGAGATGCAACTCATCGTTTTAAAGGCCATCCTCAGAGCACCCTGATCCTTTAAGAACCGTTTCCTAAATTTGCTTTTCGGTCGCAACTCACCTCTCCCTGAGATGCAACTCATCGTTTAAAAGGCCATCCTCAGAGCATCCTGATCCCTTTGAGAACCGTCCTTCTAATTTTGCTTTTCGGTCGCAACTCACCTCTCCCTGTGATGCAACTCATCGTTTTAAAGGCCATCCTCAGAGCATCCTGATCGACAAAAATGATATGAGTACGTGTCCATTTTAAAACGTTTCGCGGAACCGTTTGAGACATTGAAACGAGTAAATTGCCGTGAATAATAGAACGCCTAGACAAGTTTCTCACCCTAATATTGTGCCCGGCTCTTTAAAGTTTAAATTGACAATTGTTCACTTGTCTCCCCTCTACCACGTTGGAGTCACGTGCGATGAAGGGGGTCGCGAATAGACACGTGTCCGTGAGGGGAGAAGGTCATGGCGTATTCGCAATTCATTCAAAGTCCCGTGGAATTTCTAATTTACTAATAAAAGTAACGATAGTGACTCAGCCGACAGGTGGCCGATATACGGAACCCGGGCGTATATGAGTCTTCTTTACCTGAAGCAGGTGCATCGCTAGAAAACCTAACGGGGACGACAAGTGCTAATTTTCGCCATTAAATAACACTCCGATAATTGGTATGTCTATGCATTTTTACGACCTCATGTTTTAAATATTTTAGAAGAAAAAGCCTTCTTTCTTAACGAGACAAACTTGCACGATCTTGCGCGTGCACGTGTGTCGGTCGACTTTTTTTTCAACAAAAGATTTTATTTTTACCTACCTACGTCTTTAGAAAATGAATCATTGGTTCTATGACACAAAAAAGGTGTTTTCAAATAATGACGTCATCTTATCTACAGCAGGTTCCCAAAAGCAGGCACGATGGACTCAAAATATGGGCCTCCCAGGGAGTGGTGAGATGCGACCGAAAAGCAAATTAAGAAGATGGTTCTCAAATGGATCAGGATGCTCTGAGGATGGGCTTTAAAACGATGAGTTGCATCTCAGGGAGTGGTGAGCGACCGAAAAGCAAATTAAGAAGACGGTTCTCAAAGGGATCAGGATGCTCGGAGGATGGGCTTTGAAACGATGAGTTGCATCTCAGGGAGTGGAGTCGCGACCGAAAAGCAAATTAGAAGGACGGTCTCAAAGTGATCAGGACGCTCTGAGGATGGGCTTTAAAACGATAAGTTGCATCACAGGGAGTGGTGAGTTGCGACCGAAAAGCAAATTAAGAAGACGGTTCTCAAAGGGATCAGGATGCTCTGAGGATGGGCTTTTAAAACGATGAGTTGCATCTCAGGGAGTGGTGAGTTGCCACCGAAAAGCAAATTAAGAAGACGGTTCTCAAAGGGATCAGGATGCTCTGAGGATGGGCTGTAAAACGAAGAGTTGCATCTCAGGGAGTGGTGAGTTGCGACCGAAAAGCAAATTAGAAAGACGGTTCTCAAAGTGGATCAGGATGCTCTGAGGATGGGCTTAAAAACGATGAGTTGCATCTCAGGGAGTGGTGAGTTGCCACCGAAAAGCAAATTAAGAAGACGGTTCTCAAAGGGATCAGGATGCTCTGAGGATGGCATTTAAAACGATGAGTTGCATCTCAGTGGTGAGTTGTGTAGCGGAGCGAAATACTTCGCTTTCAAGGCCTCTGAGGGAGTGGTGAGTTGCGACCGAAAAGCAAATTAAGAAGACGGTTCTCAAAGGGATCAGGATGCTCTGAGGATGGGCTTTTAAAACGATGAATTGCATCCCAGGGAGTGGTGACAGAAAAGCAAATTAGAAGGACGGTTCTCAAAGGGATCAGGATGCTCTGAGGATGGGCTTAAAAACGATGAGTTGCATCTCAGGGAGTGGTGAGTTGCGACCGAAAAGCAAATTAAGAAGACGGTTCTCAAAGGGATCAGGATGCTCTGAGAATGGGCTTTTAAAACGATGAATTGCATCCCAGGGAGTGGTGACAGAAAGGCAAATTAGAAGGACGGTTCTCAAAGGGATCAGGATGCTCTGAGGATGGGCTTAAAAACGATGAGTTGCATCTCAGGGAGTGGTGAGTTGCCACCGAAAAGCAAATTAGAAGGACGGTTCTCAAAGGGATCAGGATGCTCTGAGGATGGGCTTTTAAAACGATGAATTGCATCCAGGGAGTGGTGACAGAAAAGCAAATTAGAAGGACGGTTCTCAAAGGGATCAGGATGCTCTGAGGATGGGCTTAAAAACGATGAGTTGCATCTCAGGGAGTGGTGAGTTGCCACCGAAAAGCAAATTAAGAAGACGGTTCTCAAAATGATCAGGATGCTCTGAGGATGGGCTTTTAAAACGATGAATTGCATCCCAGGGAGTGGTGACAGAAAGGCAAATTAGAAGGACGGTTCTCAAAGGGATCAGGATGCTCTGAGGATGGGCTTAAAAACGATGAGTTGCATCTCAGGGAGTGGTGAGTTGCCACCGAAAAGCAAATTAGAAGGACGGTTCTCAAAGGGATCAGGATGCTCTGAGGATGGGCTTAAAAACGATGAGTTGCATCTCAGGGAGTGGTGAGTTGCGACCGAAAAGTAAATTAAGAAGACGGTTCTCAAAGGGATCAGGATGCTCTGAGGATGGGCTTTTAAAACGATGAATTGCATCCCAGGGAGTGGTGACAGAAAAGCAAATTAGAAGGACGGTTCTCAAAGGGATCAGGATGCTCTGAGGATGGGCTTAAAAACGATGAGTTGCATCTCGGGGAGTGGTGAGTTGCGACCGAAAAGCAAATTAAGAAGACGGTTCTCAAAGGGATCAGGATGCTCTGAGGATGGGCTTCTAAAACGATGAATTGCATCCCAGGGAGTGGTGACAGAAAAGCATATTAGAAGGACGGTTCTCAAAGGGATCAGGATGCTCTGAGGATGGGCTTAAAAACGATGAGTTGCATCTCAGGGAGTGGTGAGTTGCCACCGAAAAGCAAATTAAGAAGATGGTTCTCAAAGGGATCAGGATGCTCTGAGGATGGGCTTTTTAAACGATGAATTGCATCCCAGGGAGTGGTGACAGAAAAGCAAATTAGATGGACGGTTCTCAAAGGGATCAGGATGCTCTGAGGATGGGCTTAAAAACGATGAGTGCATCTCAGGGAGTGGTGAGTTGCTCCCGAAAGCAAATTAGAAGGACGGCTCTCAAAAGGATCACGATGCTCTGAGGATGGCCTTTAAAACGATGAGTTGCATCTCGGGGAGTGGTGAGTTGTGTAGCGGAGCGAAATACTTCACTACTTGTAGCGAAAAGGTTTCTTCACTACTTATAAGGGGGGTAGCAGATAATAAAAGTTAAGAATATCAAGAATTTATATATATGTATAATATGAATTTATAAAATTATAAGAATAATTATGTAGCAAGTATGTAATGGGGGGGGGGGGAGCTTTAAACTGTATATTGGACTTACCGCTGAGGGAGCTGAGAGATGATGGTATCTTGACCGAGATCCGTCAACAGGCCCCGATTTTCAGTAATTTACATCCGACGAAGGATCTCTCCCCACTCCAAGGGATTCTTTATTTTCCGGGAAGGCATCTGATTGCTGACCCGGCATTTGATGTACTTTATAGTTTTTATAACTATTTCCGGGTCACCAGAGCCTCCCTTGAAGAATCCCAAATAAGAGGAGAGACAGGGGGAAATTGGAGATCTTGGTCCATTTTAATCATTACAGTTGCGACCAAAAAGCAAATTAAGGACGGTTCTCAAATGGATCAGGATGCTCTGAGGATGGCCTTTAAAACGATGAGTTGCATCTCAGGGAGTGGTGAGTTGCGACCGAAAAGCAAATTAGAAGGACGGTTCTCAAAGCGATCAGGATGCTCTGAGGATGGGCTTTAAAACGATAAGTTGCATCCCAGGGAGTGGTGAGTTGCGACCGAAAAGCAAATTAGAAGGACGGTTCTCAAAGCGATCAGGATGCTCTGAGGATGGCCTTTAAAATGATGAGTTGCATCTCAGGGAGTGGTTAGTTGCGACCGAGAAGCAAATTAAGAAGACGGTTCTCAAAGGGGATCAGGATACTCTGAGGATGGGCTTTAAAACGATGAGTTGCATCTCAGGGAGTGGTGAGTTGCGACCGAGAAGCAAATTAAGAAGACGGTTCTCAAAGGGGATCAGGATGCTCTGAGGATGGGCTTTAAAACGATGAGTTGCATCTCAGGGAGTGGTGAGTTGCGACCGAAAAGCAAATTAGAAGGACGGCTCTCAAATGGATCACTAAAATATTAGTGTGAGCACCAACTGATCCCTATAATCAGCTTTTCGGGAGCGAATTCTACTCTCCCTTTTGGCTTATTCGCTAATTACCCCGACGCAACTTGTCATCTCCCCAAATATCATAGGTGCCCTCGAACATTCCCAAAAAGATGGCGACATCTCTTTTCATAATATCATATTGTGTTTTATTCCTTAACACATGTTAATCTTCGATCGTATGAATTCTTCGAAAATTTCAATGGCTACAAGTTCGACGTCGACTTCGACTGCTCCGGTTTCAAGCGCAAAAAGTTCTGCGGTCAAGGCATTGGCGTTAGAATACAACAATCTTCGTGAAGAGCCTTTAGAAGGATTTCAAGTAATTTTTTCATTTAAAATATTCGTCATTTTGTTTCCAGGTGAAATTGGTGAAGGAAGATAGCCTTTTTGAATGGGAAGTCGCGATTTTTGGACCACCGGAAACTCTTTATCAAGGAGGTTATTTTAAGGCTCGAATGAAGTTTCCTCAAGATTATCCTTATTCGCCTCCCAGTATTAAATTTTTGACTAAGTAAGTTTTTATTGTCTTTTTTTCTATTAATTTTTGTAGAGTTGGCATCCAAATGTTTACGAAAGTGGAGATTTGTGTATTTCGATTCTGCACCCTCCGGTGGACGATCCGCAGTCGGGGGAGCTTCCGTGCGAAAGATGGAATCCGACGCAGACCGTCAGAACGATATTGCTTTCGGTCGTTTCCCTTTTGAACGAGCCGAATACGTTTTCGCCGGCGAATGTCGACGCGAGCGTCATGTACCGCCGATGGAGAGATTCCAGAGGACAAGATAAAGAATATGAAGACATCATAAAAAGACAAGTAAAGCGGTATCCGTCGTTCATTCTAAAAAATGGGATGGGGGCTCCTCCTGCCATTGCCAGAACTAATCTTTTGTTTCAGGTAGTTGCTTCTAAGGAGGAAGCGGAAAAAGACGGAGTGACCGTTCCGACGACCCTCGAAGACTACACGAGAGCGACCCGCGTCAAAAAAGAGGAGCTCATCGACCTCTCAGACTTTACGAAGATATGACACAAGAAGACGACGAAAACTCGGAACAAGAAGATTCTGCTTCGGATTCAAATAAAAATCTCCAGCGCCAGCGGAAGCGCCCACGAAGAATAATAATGAATCAATTTTAATTCGTTACCTAGCATTCCCAATGTGTAAAATTTCCCCAATTAGGCAGGTGCGTGGTTATATAAAAATTTTTTCTGCACCCACTTTTTTTTTTCATTTATCCAGTCTGCCGGCAAAAAAAAAGAAGATTCAATTCTTTTTTTAAAATTCCAATCTGACCTTGAATGTCGGGCCGAGATTCGGCACCTGCCTTCTGTTTTTTGTGTCATTTATTGCGATTTACGGGATGGGAAGACTTCGCGCGCTGTATCACGTGGGGGATCACGTGGACGTGTACGTTCTAAACACGTGCTACCTGTCCCTTACGTCAGCGATTCCCACGGTAAACAAACAAAGAGTATCGCCTCCAAGACGTTTTCGCCTAAAGTTACATTTTTTTCGATGGTTATACGAACTTGGCTTGTAATATTAGGTGTACAAACTGAAACTCAGCCACAGGGTTTTGAATTTTGTAGATTTTAGCCGAGTTTCATTTTGTACACCTAGTAGTTCATTTTTTCAAAATTTTGAACATTTTAGGCGTTAAAGTCCATCAAAAGTTGACCTTCTCCGTGTAAGAAGGTTATTGAAGTATAACCATTAAGAAGGTCAATTTTTAAAGGCTTGTAAATCGTAAACCGTTACAGATATTGAAAAAATGCAACAAATAAAATCTGTTGGAAATTTAATTCTCTTTAATTTTATTCTATTCGTTTTTTCTCAAGGACGCACTGTTTTCAAGATAAATTTATTTAAAAAAAAAAAAATTATTTTCCGAAAATGGTGCATCCTAGAAAAAAATAATTAAGTAGGTAGAAATTTATAGAGAATTAAATTTCCTACAATTTTTATTTATTAGGTGTACAAAATGAAACTCAGCCACAGGGTAAATTTGAATTTTGTAGATTTTAGCCGAGTTTCATTTTGTACACCTAATACAAATCCTTCTGCGCACGCTCCAGGAGTTTCAAACTGCGGTTGGGACAAATGTCGACCAATCCCACAGAAACCAAACTTGGATAAAGTTTTATGGGTCATTTTGACCCCGAGGAGTCTGAATGCAACCGATTCGAACCGCACAGACTTTCTGATAATGGACTTTGGTTGCTATTTCCACTCAACGAAGGGCCACATTTAAAAGGACACAAAAGGTACTTCCGAACAAAAGGTATCGCTTTAAATTTGAATAGAGCATCGATTTCTCTCCATATAAAAAGCCGGCAGCTGATCCTATGCTAATGTGGGAGACATATGCGATCATTTCGTACCATGGGGTCATCCCTGAATCGACGACAATATGACCGTTGTTTTCCCTCCACCTGTCAACCCTTCCCAACAATTTATCAACTCCCTTCATAATTCCACTAGGGGGAGAGATTTTAACGATTTTTATCGAAAAGCATACTGAAATCAGGAGGAACCCATTGAAATGAAAATTTCAAAATCTGGCTACTAAAAACTAAGCTGTTTTCAGCTGTTAGCATTCAGATCCAAATGTTAGCCTTTACATGTGCAATGTAACGTTCATTTTTACTTTTTTGTTGGCTCATACATCTCCTACTTAAGAAGCGTAGGCGTTTTTATCTGCTTTTTGTCTCATAGATCTCTTACTAAAGAAATGTAGGCGTTTTTACCTGCTTTTGTCTCATAGATCTTCTACTTAGGAAATGTAGGCGTTTTATCTGCTTTTTGTCTCATAGATCTACTTAGGAAATGTAGGCGTTTTCATCTGCTTTTTGTCTCATAGATCTCCTACTTAAGAAATGTAGGCGTTTTCATCTGCTTTTTGTCTCATAGATCGCCTACTTAAGAAATGTAGGCGTTTTTATCTGCTTTTTGTCTCATAGATCTCCTACTTAAGATATGTAGGGTGTTTTCATCTGCTTTTTGTCTCATAGATCCCTACTTAAGAAATGTAGGCGTTTTATCTGCTTTTTGTCTCATAGCTCCCTTACTTAAGAAATGTAGGCGTTTTTATCTGCTTTTTGTCTCATAGATCCCCTACTTAAGAAATGTAGGGTTTTCATCTGCTTTTTGTCTCATAGATCTTCTACATAGGAAATGTAGGCGTTTTTATCTGCTTTTTGTCTCATAGATCCCCTACTTAAGAAATGTAGGCGTTTTTATCTGCTTTTTGTCTCATAGATCCCCACTTATGAAATGTAGGCGTTTTTATCTGCTTTTTGTCTCATAGATCCCCTACTTAAGAAATGTAGGCGTTTTTATCTGCTTTTTGTCTCATAGATCTCTTACTAAAGAAATGTAGGCGTTTTTACCTGCTTTTGTCTCATAGATCTTCTACTTAGGAAATGTAGGCGTTTTATCTGCTTTTTGTCTCATAGATCTACTTAGGAAATGTAGGCGTTTTCATCTGCTTTTTGTCTCATAGATCGCCTACTTAAGAAATGTAGGCGTTTTATCTGCTTTTTGTCACATAGATCCCCTACTTAAGAAATGTAGGCGTTTTATCTGCTTTTTGTCTCATAGATCTACTTAGGAAATGTAGGCGTTTTTATCTGCTTTTTGTCTCATAGATATCCTACTTAAGAAATGTAGGCGTTTTTATCTGCTTTTTGTCTCATAGATATCCTACTTAGGAAATGTAGGCGTTTTCTCTGCTTTTTTCTTATAGATCTACTTAAGAAATGTAGGCGTTTTCATCTGCTTTTTGTCTCATAGATCTACTTAGGAAATGTAGGCGTTTTTATCTGCTTTTTGTCTCATAGATATCCTACTTAAGAAATGTAGGCGTTTTTATCTGCTTTTTGTCTCATAGATCTTCTACTTAAGATATGTAGGCGTTTTCATCTGCTTTTGTCTCATAGATCTCCTACTTAGGAAATGTAGGCGTTTTCTCTGCTTTTTATCTTATAGATCTTCTACTTAGAAATGTAGGCGTTTTCATCTGCTTTTTGTCTCATAGATCTACTTAGGAAATGTAGGCGTTTTATCTGCTTTTTGTCTCATAGATCCTACTTAAGAAATGTAGGCGTTTTCATCTGCTTTTTGTCTCATAGATCTCCTCCTTAGGAAATGTAGGCGTTCTTCTCTGCTTTATATCTTATAGATCTCCTACTTAAGAAATGTAGGCGTTTTATCTGCTTTTTGTCTCATAGATCCCCTACTTAAGAAATGTAGGCGTTTTTATCTGCTTTTGTCTCATAGATCCCTACTTAAGAAATGTAGGTGTTTTCATCTGCTTTTTGTCTCATAGATCTCTACTTAAGAAATGTAGGCGTTTTCATCTGCTTTTTGTCTCATAGATCTCCTACTTAAGAAATGTAGGCGTTCTCATCTGCTTTTTGTCTCATAGATCTACTTAGGAAATGTAGGCGTTTTTATCTGCTTTTTGTCTCATAGATATCCTACTTAGGAAATGTAGGCGTTCTTCTCTGCTTTTTATCTTATAGATCTTCTACTTAAGAAATGTAGGCGTTTTCATCTGCTTTTTGTCTCATAGATCTACTTAGGAAATGTAGGCGTTTTTATCTGCTTTTTGTCTCATAGATATCCTACTTAAGAAATGTAGGCGTTTTATCTGCTTTTTGTCTCATAGATCTCTACTTAAGATATGTAGGCGTTTTCATCTGCTTTTTGTCTCATAGATCCTACTTAGGAAATGTAGGCGTTTTCTCTGCTTTTTCTTATAGATCTTCTACTTAAGAAATGTAGGCGTTTTCATCTGCTTTTTGTCTCATAGATCTACTTAGGAAATGTAGGCGTTTTTATCTGCTTTTTGTCTCATAGATATCCTACTTAAGATATGTAGGAGTTTTCATCTGCTTTTTGTCTCATAGATCTTCTACTTAAGAAATGTAGGCGTTTTCATCTGCTTTTTGTCTCATAGATCTCCTCCTTAGGAAATGTAGGCGTTTTCTCTGCTTTATATCTATAGATCTCCTACTTAAGAAATGTAGGCGTTTTATCTGCTTTTTGTCTCATAGATCCCCTACTTAAGAAATGTAGGCGTTTTTATCTGCTTTTTGTCTCATAGATCCCCTACTTAAGATGTAGGTGTTTTCATCTGCTTTTTGTCTCATAGATCTCCTACTTAAGAAATGTAGGCGTTTTCATCTGCTTTTTGTCTCATAGATCTCCTATTCATCAACAATATTGCAGTGAAAAAGGGTTTGAATTTATCGGGGCAGATGTTTTCGTCAGGTTCTTTTTATCAGCTAATGTATCGGGGAGGGAAAAAAAGGGAGCTGGGAGGTGTCCGGTTTCAAGTTTTGTTGAACAATGTTGTGGCAGCCTTGAGCCAACAAACGTCTTCTTTCCAAAAGCCCCCGCAAATCCTCCTCTTGTAAAAATACGGGGATATACCATTTAAACCGAAAATTCCTTCGGTGTCGAATTTCCCTCCGTTATTGCGGAAATTGCCCATGGACCTTTTTTTTTATGCAGAAAAAAAAAAGCACGTGCATGATTTACTGGGATTCCTTCTGTAAGACGAGACAGGTCGGATCAACCAATCGGACCGGAATAAAACGTCTAAAAATTGCACAAAAACCTTTTTTTTCCGTCCTTTTCAACATCTTAAGCATTTTGACCCACGTCTTTTTTCTTTTCTTTTTTTCTTCTTCCAAAATGGACACATCTGTGAGTTTATAAACCTGACCCTGCTAGAAAAAATAAATCCTTTTGAAAAAGGACATTTTTATATTTTCTTTTTCCACAATCTTAAGAAATTTTCAAGAAAAAAAAATCATCTTGACAACGCCATATTGCCAGGTCATTGGTCTATACAGCATAACATCAAAGGCTTGATTGTTCCGATAGGGGAAGAATTTCTGCACAGAAATAAAAGTCTCCTATGAAACAAAAATCCTCGAAAGTTTTCAAATTCCATGTTTACTATTCAATAAAATTCTTAAGATTATAAAATTTTGGGAATAAAAAGACATAGGAGATATTATCTAATTTTTAATAAGCGAGCATACCGACCATCATAGCTTTTGAGTTAGGCAATTTGCATAACTGCGCCGTGAAATAATGTGTGTATGGATTTAAATGGAAGAACTTTAAGCCCAAACGACAGATTTATGGCGAAACGAAAAGTTCTTTAAAATGAAAGTTACCTTTGTGTTCAACTGCGTTATGTTGAAACGAAAAATTTTATGTCGAAACGACAAGTGTTTAATCTCTTCTTTATGGTGAAATGTATTATGTTCAAATGCATTATGGTGAACTTTTGAATATTTTTTATGTTGAGTTGCAGATTATTATGGTGAACGGTAACTGGCGATTTCTGCAATTACGTGTACAAAATGAAACTCAGCCACAGGGTAAATTTGAATTTTGTAGATTTTAGCTGAGTTTCATTTTGTACACCTAGTAGTTCATTTTTTCAAAATTTTAAACATTTTAGGCGTTAAAGTCCATCAAAAGTTGACCTTCTCTCTTAAGAAGGTTATTGAAGCATAACCATTAAGAAGGTTAATTTTTAAAAGCTTGTAAATCGTAAACCGTTACAGATATTGAAAAAACGCACTAAATAAAATCTGTTGGAAATTTAAATCTCTTTAATTTTTATTCTATTCATTTTTCTCTAGGACGCACTGTTTTCAAGATAAATTTATTTTAAAAAAAAATTATTTTCCAAAAATGGTGCATCTTAGAAAAAAATAATTAAGTACAAATTTATAGAGAATTAAATTTCCTACAATTTTTATTTATTAGGTGTACAAAATGAAACTCAGCCACTGGGTAAATTTGAATTTTGTAGATTTGAGCCGAGTTTCATTTTGTACACCTAATATTTTATGGCCTAATGCATTATGCCGAACCGCATTATGTCGACACGTATATAATCGATTTAAATAATAAGAAATCGCAGATCTAAGTCAAAATATTGAAGAAAAACACCCAAAATGCGGTATTAAACCTTCTCGTGCAAAATTAAAAAAAAAAATTAAGGATTTGAGTCAGGGGTGTCTTTAAAAATGAAGTTAAGAAAAAACGCCAAAAGGGGCTGTTTCTTTAACGAAATATACGATTCTCGCCGTCCATCAAAGCCTAAAGACTGGGCGCTGCTCTTTCGAGTGAAATTAATTATCGAACCAATTATTACATCAAGATTTCTATTCTTTATAGTTTTTTAATCAATGTTCCGACAGAACTCGATCAGTTCAGGTATTATCTCCATTAATTTCGAGCCTCCTTTTAAAACGAGTCAGGCGGTACTTTTGAAGGTTGAAATGTGCCGCCACGCCTATTTAGCCCTAATAAGGTTTTCAAAGGTGTACGAGAGCCTCGCCGACGAAGGGGTTGATTTTCTTATCGACCCGATCGTTAAGAAACGGAAAAAAGTACTAGTTTGAAGAGCTTCCAACGAAAACTTCCTTAAGGAGAAGGAAGGATATAGGAAGGGGAAGTATTAAGGAGGAGGAAGTATAACGGAGGGGAAGATTAAGGAGGGGGAAGTTTAACGGAGGGGAAGTACATATAAAGGATTGGAAGTTAAGGGAGGGGAAGTATAAAGGATTGGAAGTTTAGGGAGGGGAAGTATAAAGGATTGGAAGTTTAGGGAGGGGAAGTATAAAGGATTGGAAGTTTAGGGAGGGGAAGTATAAAGGATTGGAAGTTTAGGGAGGGGAAGTATAAAGGATTGGAAGTTTAGGGAGGGGAAGTCTAAAGGATTGGAAGTTTAGGGAGGGGAAGTATAAAGGATTGGAAGTTTAGGGAGGGGAAGTATAAAGGATTGGAAGTTTAGGGAGTTGAAGTATAATGGATTGGAAGTTTAGGGAGGGGAAGTATAAAGGATTGGAAGTTTAGGGAGGGGAAGTATAAAGGATTGGAAGTTTAGGGAGGG
This sequence comes from Orius insidiosus, assembly GCA_014119065.1. Lineage (NCBI taxonomy): Eukaryota > Metazoa > Arthropoda > Insecta > Hemiptera > Anthocoridae > Orius > Orius insidiosus. The sequence continues at coordinate 26,091 of JACGAQ010000158.1, forward strand.
AAAGTATAAATGATTGGAAGTTCAGGGAGGGGAAGTGAAGAAGAAATATTTCGGATGAAATAATAAATGTTAATTCGAATGAATTATTTTATTAAACTGAACTGATATTTATAGATCATATGGTAGCGGACCGAGCCGCTACAACTACCTCCCTCCTACGTTTTTTTAAGCGGTTCAAGTCGTACAAATGCGAGGAACACGCTGTGGCTGAAGTCCAGGTTGTAAGGCGAACGAGCATGTTCGAAAAGGTGAAAATGGACAGAACGTAGAAGGTGTAGGAACGATATCAGTTTGACGTGGAAGAATTTCCTCTCGCTTGCAATTCGAGGTTGAAGATCGGGTTGAAATAGTATTGATGTAATTAGTTCTCGAATTTTGTACATTGAGCGAATCTTTCTTGTCGGTGTTCATGATTGCGTTTAATTCTTCGATTTTAGTTTGAATCAAATTTTTCAATTCTTCTAGTAGACAAAATTGTTTAGTTAGTTGAGTTTTCGTGTTGGACGATGTTAATTTGGTAGTGTCATTATTCTTGTGAGTTTGATGTCGAATTTTGAATTGGTGTGTATCAGACCATTCACACGGTTTTTTGCATTTTTCAGGTCGACATTTTCTTCCGAATTTGAAGTGATAAAAACAAAATTTGCCTCTAGGATTGAATTTCCTATTTGACGTAAGATGATTCTGTTCGAATTGAGTGTACGTATTTTGTATGTTTTTTGACGATGTAGGAAATAATTTACACGGAGAAACGCATTTCCGTGCTTTTGAGCCATACGTCGCATGATGGAAGCAAAATCAGATGACTTTGATGAATGACTTTGATGATATCGTTTACGTTCCGATCGAGGCTGAAAATTCTTCGAGGAGTCCTTTGTCGACTGTCCACTTGTCGCCTGAGTTACCTGTCCACTTGCCGACTGAGTCACTTGATCAGTTGTCGCAACGCGTTGGGAGGCCACTGCGCATACCCGATCATCCCTCCTCAACAACTCACGATCAGCATAGTCATCAGCACGTTTGGCTAAAACGGACAAATCCTGTTCACCCCCGGCACCAATTACATGAACCATGGGCAGTGGCAACTGAAACTGCCAAAGTGTGCGCAGCACCTCATCATTAAACCGTCCCTGTGCTAAGCGCTTTATTTCCTTCAAAAGGAAGGAAGGCTTCTTATCCCCCAGTTGCAGACCCTGAAGAATCTTCATTAAAGAGGTGTCTTGCGACAGCGAATACTCAGCTAATAACCTCGCTTCAAAGCCGTATACTTTTCGTTTTCCGGTGGATGCAAGCAGGGCCGGCGACAGGGGGGGGCAGAGGGGGCAATTGCATAGGGGCCCGGACTCACTGGGGGCCCGGGCCGACGAGATTTAAATTAAAAATTTAAATTTAAGTATTAAGTATTTAATCCCCCGATTAAAATTACAAAAGTTCAAATGCTTTACAGCTGTTTTTTCCTTATCAACATGCTTGAGAGTTATGGTACAGATGTTTACATAGGTACTACATAATATTTTATTAACACAAACGCACCCCCCCCCCCCCACATGTGAGCGTAGTACGGGGCCCGTCCTTCTTATTTGCACAGGGGCCCGAGAATCCTGTCACCTGACCTGGATGCAAGACGATGTCTTCAACATCCTGCAGTACCTGCTCCGGTAGGGAAATGACTAATAAGTCATACTTTAACTGATCTTCGTTAATGTTCCTAGACCGGAACAAGCTTTCTATTCGCAAAAACCAGGTAGCCGGACAGTCCCTGTTAAATGTAGGCAACGAGACATTTATGTGTTGTTGTTGCTGCATTTTTACGAAATCGGAGTGCGAAAAAAAATCGATAATAAATTTACGAACGTTGAAATTAATAACGTTGAAACGTTAATCGTATCGTCGTCTTGACGTTGAAAAAGAAAACGAACGTTGAAAAATTAAGCAACTTACGTTCTTACGAAGGGGTCACCAATTGAAGAAGAATATTATATTTCGGATGAAATAATATTTGTAAATTCGTATGAATTATTTATTTTAAACTGAATCTGATATATAAATCATATGGTAGCGGACCGAGCCGCTACAGAAGTATAAAGGATTGGAAGTTCAGGGAGGGGAAGTATAAAGGATTGGAAGTTCAGGGAGGGGAAGTATAAAGGATTGGAAGTTCAGGGAGGGGAAGTATAAAGGTTTGGAAGTTTAGGGAGGGGAAGTATAAAGGTTTGGAAGTTTAGGGAGGGGAAGAATAAAGGTTTGGAAGTTTAGGGAGGGGAAGTATAAAGGATTGGAAGTTTAGGGAGGGGAAGTATAAATGATTGGAAGTTCAGGGAGGGGAAGTATAAAGGATTGGAAGTTCAGGGAGGGGAAGTATAAAGGTTTGGAAGTTCAGGGAGGGGAAGTATAAAGGTTTGGAAGTTTAGGGAGGGGAAGAATAAAGGTTTGGAAGTTTAGGGAGGGGAAGAATAAAGGTTTGGAAGTTTAGGGAGGGGAAGTATAAAGGTTTGGAAGTTTAGGGAGGGGAAGTATAAAGGATTGGAAGTTTAGGGAGGGGAAGTATAAAGGATTGGAAGTTTAGGGAGGGGAAGTATAAAGGATTGGAAGTTTAGGGAGGGGAAGTTTAAAGGATTGGAAGTTTAGGGAGGGGAAGTATAAAGGATTGGAAGTTTAGGGAGGGGAAGTATAAAGGATTGGAAGTTTAGGGAGGGGAAGTATAAAGGATTGGAAGTTTAGGGAGGGGAAGTATAAAGGATTGGAAGTTTAGGGAGGGGAAGTATAAAGGATTGGAAGTTTAGGGAAGGGAAGTATAAAGGATTGGAAGTTTAAGGAGGGGGAAGTTTAAAGGATTGGAAGTTTAAGGAGGGGGAAGTATGTATAAGGATGGGGAAGTACGAAAGGAGGGGAAGAATAATTTCAAGCATTTAGATCAATTTTTTTAACTAATTTTCAAAGCAATTTTTCAAGCTTTTTTTTTTTTTCGAAAAATTTTCCAAGTTTTTATTTAACCGAATAAAAAAAAATTTCGAAGTTTTTTTATTTTTTTTTTTTAAATTTGCAGTTTTTTTTCTGTTTTTTAGTAGGTACCAAGGTAGAAATATATCAATATTCGATTGGACTCTCCGGGGTCTGGAAGACCCTTCACCAAAAACCTGACGTCGAGGGTCTCACACTAACTTCTTTAAGGAAGTTAAAAATTGAGGAATTTAAAAAAATCTTTACGTTCGAGTAGTTAAGAGAGTCAATTGCTGACGACTTCTGCGCACCCCGAAAAACTTAATGCACACTGATCTTCACCCATTTTTTGCATATTTCAAAGCAAACCCTACAAATTTTCAAGATAACCACAAAAGAATTAGGTGAAAATCGGATGAAAACTATGACCGTGACGGCTGCAGAAGGAAGTTCCTCAGTCAACCGAGGGTAATTCAATAACTTCTCTTTGAGAACGAATTTCAATTACCTCTAACATATCGAACTAGAAGCTATTCATTGTTAGCCATCTGTAACTTTTGGGTATGGAAAGATCATGCATAATTCACCGGGTAAATGCTTATTTAGACCGAGATGATTGACGCAGAGGCTCTTTTTAAGGTGTGCAATTAACTTAATAGGAACCAGAAGTGAAATCTTTTTATATCTGACTAAAAAAACCCTTTTAAGCTTTAGAATGCATCAGCGGTTAACATAGTATAATTGATGACCCGCCTTAATTAATGACGGTCATCAAAAAAACGGACGGGGGCTTATTCTCCACACCTGCAACTATTGCAGATGGTGCAAGTGTTTTATGGTTTATAAACAGGATTGTATTTTAAGTACTTTTCGGGGATAAATGGCGTAAAAACGATTTTTTCTGCCTTTTCAAAAATCAATTTTACGTTTTGATACCGTGGATGCGAGTATTGCGAATCGGTTATCGAGCAGAACACACACGCAGTTTTTTTTGTCCATTGAAAAAGGGAAACACGTGTTATTCTCATTGTGTTCATCCACGTCTGAGGGGGACCACCGTGGAATCGCTTTGAACTCGAAAGATCCCGGGGTCGGCGTAAGATGAAAGGCGACCTTTGCCGCGTAGGTAAACCGACCGTTTGTCCGATCCTCGTTTAGCCTTTGATTTTTCCTTCGATCGGTAAAGCCTCGTTTGAAAGAACCCGAAGATTTTACAGTCGTCCAGAACTAATCTGGGACCATTATGACTCCCGAGCGGAGATCTCTTTTGTACAAATGTAAAATAGGTGAAATCACATCGATTTATGTCAAAAGGCACAAAAACCACTAAAAAAAACCGTTGAACACACACACCTCTAAAGCCTCAAATCCGGCAGGCAAAAAATTGCTGAAACGACGGACGTTGAAGGATGACACCTAGCAATTTCATGGGGAGCATTTCAGTGGCTAGTAGCTCACAGGGCCAAAGGAACCTTTAGTCCAACTCCGCCAAATGGGCTCGCTACTCGAAAACCATTATTACCAACTACAACGACTGAAATTCTATACTACAATTCTACTGGGCCAACACCTCATATTAAACGCAGCCAAATTCTATATCTTCATTTCAGTAGCAGCAGCGACGATTGTTTTTCTTCCGAAGACCTGACGACTGATTAGCTAAAGATTGCAAGTTCTTGGTTGCCTTTAAGAGCTATTTGGGAAGGGTGACATTTCTGCATTTGATTCTATTCCCGCAGTCTCCAGTTTGAAAATGGCCGTCTCCGTCGCAGTTGTTCCTTGCTGAGATCCATCGAGTCCAATGCTCATTTATTCCGAAGACCTGACGACTGATTAGCTAAAGATTGCAAGTTCTTGGTCGCCTTTAAGAGCTATTTGGGAAGGGTGACATTTCTGGATTTGATTCTATTCCCGCAGTCTCCAGTTTGAAAATGGCCGTCTCCGTCGCAGTAGGTCCTTGCCCAGATCCATATAGTCCAAAGCTCATTTATCCAAAATATCTGAAGTCTGTTTCTCTAACGACTAATCGGCTGCCTAGCCTGACAATTTCATGACTATTGCGATTAAGAAATTATTTAGCTGTCAATCGGACAATTTAACGGTTGTTTAGTGGACGATCAGACGACTGTTTAGCAGAGAAAATATTACATTAACAATCCTACTAATTCTTTCGATGTCACCACAGCACGTGAGTCCTATCATGGACGATTTTCTATCGACTAAGCGGCTGCTGAGCTTACGATCTGACGATTTAACGACTGTTTAACTGACGATTTCATGACTATTGCGATTAAACAACCATTTAGCTGCCGATCTGACGATTTAACGATTGTTTAGCGGACGATCTGACGATTGTTTAGCTGAGGAAAGGTTACATTAACAAGATCCTACTAGTTCTTTCGATATGTCCACAGCACGTGACCTATCATGGACGAATCTCTATCGACTAAGCGGCTGCTGAGCTTACGATCTGACGATTTAACGACTGTTTAACTGACGATTTCATGACTATTGCGATTAAACAACCATTTAGCTGCCGATCTGACGATTTAACGATTGTTTAGCGGACGATCTGACGATTGTTTAGCTGTGGAAAGGTTACATTAACAAGATCCTACTAGTTCTTTCGATATGTCCACAGCATGTGACCTATCATGGACGAATTTCTATCGACTAAGCGGCTGCTGAGCTTACGATCTGACGATTTAACGACTGGTTAACTGACAATTTCATGACTATTGCGATTAAACAACCATTTAGCTGCCAATCTGACGATTTAACGATTGTTTAGCGGACGATCTGACGATTGTTTAGCTGAGGAAAGGTTACATTAACAAGATCCTACTAGTTCTTTCGATATGTCCACAGCACGTGACCTATCATGGACGAATCTCTATCGACTAAGCGGCTGCTGAGCTTACGATCTGACGATTTAACGACTGGTTAACTGACAATTTCATGACTATTGCGATTAAGCAACCATTTAGCTGCCAATCTGACGATTTAACGATTGTTTAGCGGACGATCAGACGATTGTTTAGCTGAGGAAACGTTACATTAACAGATCCTACTAGTTCTTTCGATATGTCCACAGCATGTGACCTATCATGGACGAATCTCTACCGACTAAGCGGCTGCTGAGCTTACGATCTGACGATTTAATGACTGGTTAACTGACGATTAAGTAACGATTTCATGACTATTGCGATTAAGTAACTATTTAGCTGCCAATCTGACGATTCAACGATTGTTTAGCTGACGATCTGACGATTTAACGACTGCTTAACTGACGATTTCATGACTGTCGCAATTAAACAACAATTTAGCAGTCAATCTGACGATTCAACGACTGTTTAGCTGACGATCTGAGGATTTAACGACTGTTTAACTGACGATTTCATGACTGTCGCAATTAAACAACCATTCAGCAGTCAATCTGACGATTCAACGACTGTTTAGCTGAGGATCTGACACTGCTTAGCTGAGGAAAGTTTACATTAACAGATCCTACAAGTTCTTTCGATGTGACCACAGCATCATGGGCGGATTTGCCGAGTAATAGTCGTGCTGCAAAAGTCGCCAATTTATTTCTGAATATTAGTTTAAACTGCTGCATCTGCAGCCTCTTGTGGAATTTAAACTATCATAATTTGACCAAAAAAAGAAGCTCATATTGAATGGTGTCTATTGAATAATTCTTAAAAAGCGTCTTTATTTGAAAATAAACAGATAAAAGTCTTCAAACAAGTCTGAAAAGACTGGTTATCCGAAAACGTAACAAGCCTCCCTTCTATTCTTCATCCCATGAAAGGAGATTAGATCCACAAAAAAGGTCGGATTTCCCGCAATGCGACCATTGGACCGTTATTAAAAAAAGAATACCTACAATACTTTTATATCTTTCAAATCTATACTTTTTTTTTATATTCTATTTACGAACCATTTTAATTGAAACGCGGAGGAAAAAAAAAAGGTTTAAATGGGCCTCGTTATTTGCACACGTGTTGTACCTTTAATAAGAAAAAGAAACTGAAAAAATATTCAGAAAGATCCAATATGGACTTCTTTATTAAAAACAATCTAGCACAAGTCTTTACTATTATGGGCTTCTCCAAAGATATCCTTTTCTTGAGAAAGGCATAACTTTTTTTTAAATTCCTTAACTGATCTGAGATCTAAAAAAGGGTATTTTTGATCTGATTAAATCAATTAATTACTAAGTTAGAATTTAAAAAGGGAATTAATTACAAAAACCAGAATTTTAAATATTTTGACTTCCTCAAAGAGAAGGGGGTCTTCGAGACCCAGTAGAGGAAAAATCTTTGGCAATCGTGAGGTTGTCTGTGGTGCCGGCCGTCCGTTTCTGCGGAAGCCACAATTTTCACAGAATAGTAGGTAGGTAGAAATTTTGGTGCTCGGATGGGCGAAGACTTTCATTTTAACTTCCTTAAAGAAGTTATTGCGATACCCACCACGTCGGGTTTTTGGTAAAGGGTCCAGACCCCGGAATCAAATATTGATCTTTACCGATCTCAACTTTGTCTATTGCGCCGTCCGTCCGTAGCATTTTTTTCCGGACTTTACGGCCACAATTTTCAACCGATTTTCACCAAATTTCACCCATCACTCCTCATTTTTTAAGAATTTTTGCATTACTTATCATTTTATAGGGAAAAATTTCGCACTTCCGCGCCTTACGAGATAGACCTCTCTTGGGAAAAAATCCCGTTATTTCTACCTTGATACTTAAAAAAAATTTCGGAAAGAAAATTGAAAAAGTAGAAATTTGAAAAAAAAAAAACTTCCACCTCCGTTATACTTTCCCCCATATATATCCCCCTCCTCTATACTTCCCCACCCTTATACTTCCCCTTCCGTCATACTTCCCCTCCCTAATAGGTACTCCCCTTTCATTAAACTTCCCAACCCTTATACTTTCCCTCCCTTATACTCCCCTCACTTATACTTCCCCTCCCTTATGCTCCCCCTCCTTTATAATCCCCTTCCGTTAAACTTCCCCCTCTTATACTCCCTCCCTTATACTCCCCTTCCGTTAAACTTCCCTTCCCTTATACTTTCCATCCCTTATACTCCCCCTCCCTTATACTCCCCCTCCCTAATACTTCCCCTTCCGTCATACTTCCCCTCCTAATACTCCCCTTCCGTTAAACTTCCCAACCCATATACTTTCCCTCTCTTATACTCCCCCTCCCTTATACTCCCCCTCCCTTATACTCCCCCTCCCTTATACTCCCCCTCACTTATACTCCCCTACCTAAAACTCCCCCTCACTTATACTCCCCCTCCCTAAAACTCCCCCTCACTTATACTCCCCCTCCCTAATACTTCCCTCCCTTATACTTCTCTTCCCTTATACTTCCCCTCCCTTATACTCCCCTTCCGTTATACTCCCCTTCCGTTATACTCCCCTTCCGTTATATTTCCCCTCCCTTATACTTCTCCTCCTAATACTTCCCCTCCCTTAACTTCCCCTCCTTTATACTTTCCTTCCTTATACTTCTCCTCCCTTATACTTCCCCACCCTAATACTTCCCTTCCGTCATACTTCCCCTTCCGTCATACTTCCCTCCCTAATCTCCCTTTCATTAAACTTCCCAACCCTTATACTTTCCCTCCCTTATACTCCCCTCACTTATACTTCCCCTCCCTTATGCTCCCCTCCTTTATAGTCCCCTTCCGTAAACTTCCCCCTCTTATACTCCCCTCCCTTATACTCCCCTTCCGTTAAACTTCCCTTCCCTTATACTTTCCATCCTTATACTCCCCTCCCTTATACTCCCCCTCCCTAATACTTCCCTCCCTTATACTTCCCCTTCCGTCATACTTCCCCTCCCTAATACTCCCCTTCCGTTAAACTCCCAACTCTTATACTTTCCCTCCCTTAACTCCCTCCCTTATACTCCCCCTCCCTTATACTCCCCCTCCTTATACTCCCCCTGACTTATACTCCCCCTCACTTATACTCCCCCTCCCTAATACTTCCCCTCCCTAATACTTCCCCTCCCTAATACTTCCCCTCCCTATACTTCCCTTCCTTATACTTCCTCTCCCTTATACTCCCCTTCCGTTATACTCCCCTTCCGTTATACTCCCCTTCTGTTATATTTCCCCTCCTATACTTCTCTTCCCTAATACTTCCCCTCCCTTATACTTCTCTTCCCTTATACTTCCCCTCCTTATACTTCCCCTCCTTTATACTTTCCCTTCCTTATACTTCTCCCCTTATACTTCCCCCCTTATACTTCCCCTTCCGTCATACTTCCCCTCCTTATACTTTCCCTCCTTATACTTCCCCTCCTTTATACTTTCCCTCCCTTATACTTCTCCTCCCTTATACTTCCCCACCCTTATACTCTCCTTCCGTTATACTTCCCTCCGTTATACTTCCCCTCCATTATACTTCCCCTCCATTATACTTCCCCTCAGTTATACTTCCCCCTCCTATACTTTTACTTCTCTTTAAGGAAGTTTTCATTAGATGCTCTTGAAACTAGTACTTTTCTACCTTGAAACTGAAAATTGATTTGAGAGGGAAAATTAAAACGTTGCTCTACTTAAAGGAAGTTACCGTCCAGGCAGCTCCAGATCATCACTTTCCTCTACGGTTGATTTGTTCTTTTATTGAGGGATAATCCGATCCTTCCTTAAACCGTAGGATTAAAGGGATTCTTTTTTTTTTTCTTCTCGTTTAAAAGGATTTTGTTTGGTTTCTTTCATAGGGCACGAGTTGGCAACAAGAGATTCAGGGGAAATCACGCATGAATTACCCTTAAAAGGGATTTTCATTGAAGGCGGAACAATTCGACGTAAATGTCTACAATGGGTTCGAAATATTGAAAAAATTTGAAAAAGAAAGAATTCTTTCATGAAGAAATACAATTTTGTTTGATTTCAATAGGAGGTTGCGCGGGCGGCTAAGAAAAATTGAGATTCTATCCATAGTTTTGATTATTTTTTTTTACATATTTTATTTTTAAATTAATTAATTAAATTTTGAAAATAATAAATAGTAGCTATATTGTGACACATATTGCTAGAAAACAACCTTGTACGCATCTGTCGCTTCTTCCTTAAAAACTGAACGTCCTTGATATTTACGTAGATAAGAATAGACGCAGTTTCTTTTTGAATTTTTGTTTCAGAAGAAAATACGAAGTTACGGACCTATCGGTCATTTTCAAAAACCACCAAATTCTCCTCGTCTAAGGGAGGGGAAGTATAACGTAAGGGGAAGTATAAGGGAGGGGAAGTATAACGGAAGGGGAAGTATAAGGGAGGGGAAGTATAACGGAAGGGGAAGTATAAGGGAGGGGAAGTACAAAGGAGGGGGAAATATAAGGGGGTAGTATAACGGAGAAATAATGGTATATTTCTCAAAATTCACAAAATGGATCTACCGTTTTTGCCAAATGCGTCGTAATCTAGTAGTCCCCAATTTTTTTTTATATTTTTTATGACAGATAAATGGCTAAATTCTTCAAAAAACTAATAAATTATTGTAGGAAATTTTTTTTTTTTTTTGGGAGCCTTGTGACTTCTGAAGAATAGAAGTTATTTACATTCTAATTTAACTTCCTCAAGAAGTTACTGTGATACCCTCCGACCCCCTGTTACTAGAAAAGGGTCTTCCAGACCCCGTAGGATAAATCTGATAAGTGATCTTTGCCGATCCTGACTTTGTCTGTGGTGCCGGCCGTCCGGCCGTCCGTCGCCACTTTTTCCGGAACACTTCACGGCCGCAATTTTCATCCGATCTTCACCAAATTTATACACAAGCTTCCTTTCACAGAAATCTTGAAAATGACGAGAGCTTTTTTCGAAATTTTTCAAAATGGCGGAGATATGACTGTTCAAAGATTTAAAATGAGCGCTGTGGGCGTACCGTTGGTCCGATCTTCACCAAATTTTCACTAAACATTCCTTGAATTATTTAAAAATTTTCCATGTTTTTAAAATTTTAATTTTCCAAAATTTTTTTTACTTAATAATTTTTCTAGGCAGAAATGTGAGTCACTTCGCCGGCTCGAGGGCGGCCTCTCTTTGGCTAACCGTACTGAATTTCTACCTTGATATAAATTTTCAAATAATTTTTTTTTTTTTTTTTTTTGTTTAACTTCCTCAAGAATTTTTTTTAACGGAAAATAAAATGGCGATTTATTAGGTACTTAATTTTTATTTTTTAACTTCCTCAAGAAGTTACTGTGATACCCTCCGACCCCCTGTTACTAGAAAAGGGTCTTCCAGACCCCGTAGGATAAATCTGATAAGTGATCTTTGCCGATCCTGACTTTGTCTGTGGTGCCGGCCGTCCGGCCGTCCGGACCTCCCCCTCCTACGTACATTCTCTACCTGTGTTCTCCTACTTAATACTTCCTCCTCCTGTATCCTTGAGGAAGTTATCGTTGGAAGCTCTTCAAACCGGAACTTTATTGCGTATGTATTCCGCAAGGGCTTGATTTCACAACTAACCAATAATAGAGAAAGAAATGACTGCGATAACGGGTATCTCACGACGCGTTTCGGCTTAAAAAGCCTCGTCAGGTGAGCTCTTGTCTACTAAATCTCTCGGAGATAGGGGAACAGTGAAAGGAAGAATGATTGTGATAGAGAGAATAGCTCACCTGACGAGGCTTTTTAAGCCGAAACGCGTCGTGAGATACCCGTTATCACAGTCATTTCTTCCTCCATTATTGGTTAATTGTAAAATGGAAGTTATTGTTATACCCTCGATAAGTGGTATTCAGGACAATTAAAGGCCAATTTGATTACTTACCAAAAGTTTTACTCTTTTGAAAGTGTTGAGAGATTTTTATACAGATTTGGTGTACAAAATGAAACTCGGCTAAAATCTACAAAATTCAAATTTACCCTGTGGCTGAGTTTCATTTTGTACACCTAATAAATAAAACTTGTAGGAAATTTAATTCTCTATAAATTTGCACTTATTTATTTTTTTCTAGGATGCCCATTTTCGGAAAATAATTTTTTTTTAAATAAATTTATCTTGAAAACAGTGCGTCCTAGAGAAAAAATGAATAGAATAAAAATTAAAGAGAATTGAATTTCCAACTGATTTTATTTAGTGCATTTTTTCAATATCTGTAACGGTTTACGATTTACAAGCCTTTAAAAATTAACCTTCTTAATGATTATACTTCAATAACCTTCTTACACGGAGAAGGTCAACTTTTGATGGACTTTAACGCCTAAAATGTTCAAAATTTTGATAAAATGAACTACTAGGTGTACAAAATGAAACTCGGCTAAAATCTACAAAATTCAAATTTACCCTGTGGCTGAGTTTCATTTTGTACACCTAATATTTCTCAAAATTCACAAAATTGGATCTACCGTTTTTGCCAAATGCGTCGTATCTACTAGTCCACAATTTTTTTATTTATATTTTTTATGACAGATAAATGGCTAAATTCATCAAATAATAAATAAATTATAGAAGGAAATAATTTATTTTTTATTTTTCGGATCCTTGTGACATTTGTAGGCGACAATAAGTAGCGCGATCTGTTAGATAATACAATCACTACTATAAGCCTATATGTGGGGGGTGAAAAAAAAATTATACACCTATTTTATTATCGTTTTTATACATTAGAAAACCAACTCTTTCATAAAAAATTATCATAACTTTACTTTGAGTTGAAATGGAACTAAAAGTGCGTCTGGAGCTGGAGATTTTCTCAAGGTTGCCTTGAAAATCATTCCTTGACAAAATTTAGTTTTCATGAAACTCCCTAGAAGTGTTCCTTAAAATTTAAATTTTGTTTTTTTTCAAGGTACCTACTGAGGGACTAAGGTACCTTCCTTGTGTTATAAAAATTTTTCTAACTTCAAAAAATTATGAAAAAAGTTCCATCTTGGTTTCTTCAAGAATTTTTATTTATTTTTAAAATAAATTTATCTTGAAAACAGTGCGTCCTAGAGAAAAAATGAATAGAATAAAATTAAAGAGAATTGAATTTCCAACTGATTTTATTTAGTGCATTTTTTCAATATCTGTAACGGTTTACGATTTACAAGCCTTTAAAATTAACCTTCTTAATGGTTATTCTTCAATAACCTTCTTACACGGAGAAGGTCAACTTTTGATGGACTTTAACGCCTAAAATGTTTAATAATTTTTGAAGAAAAAAAGTGGTAGATTTTTCGGAAGGAGGTCAATAGTAAAGTTTCCGATTGTGTAAAAATCTCTTTTAAGCAGTTTGTCGAGAAGTTGGGAAATGACTTTTTCGAAAAGCTCTTAAAAGGCGGTACCGAGACATCTGCCTTCCTTGTTAACGAATTGTAGAAGCCGAGAAAGGACAATTCGGTGGGCGAGAGAGGGTGTTTTTCGGGGCGTTTACAAAAGGAGAGGAGGCCCGACAACAAACGCCGATAGCGACAACAAAAAGGCGCCCGAGAAGTAAAGAGTAATTGGCTTGGAAGGAGAGACCCATTCGCCGCGTTCATCCTCTTAGAAAAGTGCGAAATTCGGATTATCTTCCTCCCAAGGGTCGCTTTAATAAAAATATAATCCTTTTTCAAAAAGAAACCGACGAAAAGAATTTGACAAAAATGGGAGAATTAAAAGGCGGAAACACACATACAAAGATCTCACCTCCCAAAAGAACATATGCTCCTCAATTTTTAACCAATTTTCTCTATTTATACATTTTGAGTGGGCTTTTCTAAAGTTCTGGCCAATATTTAGGGCCTAACTTCAGATATAGCCGATCCCACTTCAGATATCGGCTATCCCACTTTTGATATCACCAATCCCTCTTCTCCTCTTCTGATATCACCAATCCCTCTTCTGATATCGGTTATCCGACTTCTGCCTAACCCACTTCTGATATCGGCTACCCCACTTCTGATATCAGTTATCCCACTTCTGATATCTCATATCCCACTTCTGATATCGGTTATCCCACTTCTGATCGTCTATACCACTTCTGATATCGGCTATCCCACTTTGATATCACCAATCCCTCTTCTCCTCTTCTGATATCACCAATCCCTCTTCTCCTCTTCTGATATCACCAATCCCTCTTCTGATATCGGTTATCCGACTTCTGCCTAACCCACTTCTGATATCGGCTACCCCACTTCTGATATCAGTTATCCCACTTCTGATATCTCATATCCCACTTCTGATATCGGTTATCCCACTTCTGATATCGTCTATACCACTTCTGATATCGGCTATCCCACTTTTGATATCACCAATCCCTCTTCTCCTCTTCTGATATCACCAATCCCTCTTCTCCTCTTCTGATATCACCAATCCCTCTTCTGATATCGGTTATCCGACTTCTGCCTAACCCACTTCTGATATCGGCTACCCCACTTCTGATATCAGTTATCCCACTTCTGATATCTCATATCCCACTTCTGATATCGGTTATCCCACTTCTGATATCGGTTATCCCACTTCTGATATCGTCTATACCACTTCTGATATCGGCTATCCCACTTTTGATATCACCAATCCCTCTTCTCCTCTTCTGATATCACCAATCCCTCTTCTCCTCTTCTGATATCACCAATCCCTCTTCTGATATCGGTTATCCGACTTCTGCCTAACCCACTTCTGATATCGGTTAACCCACTTCTGATATCACATAGCCCACTTCTGATATCGGCTATCCCACTTCTGATACCAGTTATCCCACTTCTGATATCTCATATCCCACTTCTGATATCGGTTATCCCACTTCTGATATCGTCTATACCACTTCTGATATCGGCTATCCCACTTTTGATATCACCAATCCCTCTTCTCCTCTTCTGATATCACCAATCCCTCTTCTGATATCGGTTATCCGACTTCTGCCTAACCCACTTCTAATATCGGTTATCCCACTTCTGATATCGCCTATACCACTTCTGATATCGGCTATACCACTTTTGATATCACCAATCCCTCTTCTCCTCTTCTGATATCACCAATCCCTCTTCTGATATCGGTTATCCGACTTCTGCCTAACCCACTTCTGATATCGGTTATCCCACTTCTGATATCACATAGCCCACTTCTGATATCGGCTATCCCACTTCTTATATCAGTTATCCCACTTCTGATATCTCATATCCCACTTCTGATATCTCATATCCCACTTCTGATATCGGTTATCCCACTTCTGATATCGGTTATCCCACTTCTGATATCACATAGCCCACTTCTGATATCGGCTATCCCACTTCTGATATCTCATATCCCACTTCTGATATCGGCTATCCCACTTTTGATATCACCAATCCCTCTTCTCCTCTTCTGATATCACCAATCCCTCTTCTGATATCGGTTATCCGACTTCTGCCTAACCCACTTCTGATATCGGTTATCCCACTTCTGATATCGCCTATACCACTTCTGATATCGGCTATACCACTTTTGATATCACCAATCCCTCTTCTCCTCTTCTGATATCACCAATCCCTCTTCTGATATCGGTTATCCGACTTCTGCCTAACCCACTTCTGATATCGGTTATCCGACTTCTGCCTAACCCACTTCTGATATCGGTTATCCCACTTCTGATATCTCATATCCCACTTCTGATATCGGCTATCCCACTTCTTATATCAGTTATCCCACTTCTGATATCTCATATCCCACTTCTGATATCTCATATCCCACTTCTGATATCGGCTATCCCACTTCTGATATCGGCTATCTCACTTCTGATATCACCAATCCCTCTTCTGATACCACCAATCCCTCTTGGGTTATCCGACTTCTGCCTATCCCACTTCTGATATAGCATATCCCACTTTTGATATCGGCTATCCCACTTCTGATATCGGTTATCCCACTTCCGATACCGCAAAGCCAACTTATGATATAGGATTTATTTATTAGAAATGAATGCTATTATCCTTAATCGGTAACTTTTTCATTTTTACTATAATCAAAGTCGTCAGCTAAAAAGAGACGTTTCTTTGTAAGTCGAGGGCGGCGGAAATGGGACAACTTTGACACGGCCGTAAATGAAGAAACCCATTTGTAAAAACGCCAATAAAAACAAGTCGGATGTCGGTCATAAAAGAAAGAACGGAAGACATAAAAGTAGAAGACGAAATATAAAAACGGAAGTGTACTCATTAGTTTGTCAGTTTTATATAATCTTTTGTCCGAGATTCTATTGATGGGAGGATTGTATGGCAATTTTGTTGAGCGCATTCAAATCGAGTGTGTTATTTATACGAGGGGGCTAAAAACTCGCCCTTTTTTCGTTACCTGCGGTTTTCGCATTTGGATTTTATTCAAGTGGAACACGACAATCGGTTAAAGGCAATAAAGATTCTCGAACCTCCGCCTCTCCTTTAGGGGCCATTCAAAGCCGTCTTTAAAACCAATTTCCACCAAAAGATTATTAACGCCCCCTTGGGCCCCCTCGCTAAGAAAAGGGAAGCGGAGAGTTTTTAGGGTCACTTTGTCCGGAGCCCCGTAGAAACTGCCCAATTCTTCAGAGATCGCCCTTTACAAAAGATGGGTTTGTTTGAAGATTCGCACACCTGCCCCGCTTTTTCACGTCAACTTCTTCTATAGGAATTCCAAGTTGAGGGGTTCTTCTTGTTTTTTTTTATCTCCCTCTTCGTCGGCCACTTACGTACCACTCAGAAGCACCAACAAACCTTTTTGCCGAATAAAAGTCATCTCCTAAATCAAATTCGTACAGAAAATCAAAACCGATCCTTCATTTTTCGCATCAAAAAGCACCCTTTCTCACAGCAAAGTATCAGTTTTCTAGCTCGACTTGATTAAGTGGGGTCTGGGGTTCAACCACACTTTGTTAATATCAGAAGTTGGAAATAAGAGATCAGAAATCGGCTGTGCGATGTCAGAAATGGGATAACCAATATCAGAAGTGAGATAACCAATGGCAGAAGTGGACTATGCGATTGCAGAAGTGGGATATACGATATCAGAAGTGGGAGAGCCGATATTTGAACACGGATAGCCGATATCAGAAGTGGGATCGGCGATATCAGAAGCTGCAAGACCGATATGAAAAGTGGGATAGCCGATATGAAAAGTGGGATAGCCAATATGAAAAGTGGGATAGCCGATATGAAAGTGGGATAGCCGATATGAAAAGTGGGATAGCCGATATGAAAAGTGGGATAACCAATATCAGAAGTGGGATAACCGATATCAGAAGTGAACTATGCGATTGCAGATGTGGGATATGTATACGATAGTAGAAGTGGGAGAGCCGATATCAGAAGTGGAAGAGCCGATATCAGAAGTGGGATATACGATATCAGAAGTGGGAGAGCCGATATTAGAACACGGATAGTCGATATCAGAAGTGGGAGAGCCGATATTAGAACACGGATAGTCGATATCAGAAGTGGGATCGGCGAGATCAGAAGTTGCAAGACCGATATGAAAAGTGGGATAGCCGATATGAAAAGTGGGATAGCCGATATGAAAAGTGGGATAGCCGATATGAAAATTGGAATAGCCGATATGAAAAGTGGGATAGCCGATATCAGAAGTGGGATAACCAATATCAGAAGTGGGATAACCGATATCAGAAGTGAACTATGCGATTGCAGAAGTGGGATATGTATACGATAGTAGAAGTGGGAGAGCCGATATCAGAAGTGGAAGAGCCGATATCAGAAGTGGGATCGGCGATATCAGAAGTGGGATCGGCGATATCAGAAGTGGGATCGGCGATATCAGAAGTTGCAAGACCGATATGAAAAGTGGGATAGCCGATATGAAAAGTGGGATAGCCGATATTAAAAGTGGGATAGCCGATATGAAAAGTGGGATAGCCGATATGAAAAGTGGGATAGCCGATATGAAAAGTGGGATAGCCGATATGAAAAGTGGGATAGCCGATATGAAAAGTGAACTATGCGATTGCAGATGTGGGATATGTATACGATAGTAGAAGTGGGAGAGCCGATATCAGAAGTGGAAGAGCCGATATCAGAAGTGGGATATACGATATCAGAAGTGGAGAGCCGATATTAGAACACGGATAGTCGATATCAGAAGTGGGATCGGCGAGATCAGAAGTTGCAAGACCGATATGAAAAGTGGGATAGCCGATATGAAAAGTGGGATAGCCGATATGAAAATTGGAATAGCCGATATGAAAAGTGGGATAGCCGATATCAGAAGTGGGATAACCAATATCAGAAGTGGGATAACCGATATCAGAAGTGAACTATGCGATTGCAGAAGTGGGATATGTATACGATAGTAGAAGTGGGAGAGCCGATATCAGAAGTGGAAGAGCCGATATCAGAAGTGGGATCGGCGATATCAGAAGTGGGATCGGCGATATCAGAAGTTGCAAGACCGATATGAAAAGTGGGATAGCCGATATGAAAAGTGGGATAGCCGATATTAAAAGTGGGATAGCCGATATGAAAAGTGGGATAGCCGATATGAAAAGTGGGATAGCCGATATGAAAAGTGGGATAGCCGATATGAAAAGTGGGATAGCCGATATGAAAAGTGGGATAGCCGATATGAAAAGTGGGATAGCCGATATGAAAAGTGGGATAGCCGATATGAAAAGTGGGATAGCCGATATGAAAAGTGGGATAGCCGATATGAAAAGTGGGATAGCCGATATGAAAAGTGGGATAGCCGATATGAAAATTGGAATAGCCGATATGAAAAGTGGGATAGCCGATATCAGAAGTGGGATAACCAATATCAGAAGTGGGATAACCGATATCAGAAGTGAACTATGCGATTGCAGAAGTGGGATATGTATACGATAGTAGAAGTGGGAGAGCCGATATCAGAAGTGGAAGAGCCGATATCAGAAGTGCGATCAGCGATATCAGAAGTTGCAAACCGATATGAAAAGTGGGATAGCCGATATCAGAAGTGGGATAACCAATATCAGAAGTGGGATAACCGATATAGAAGTGAACTATGCGATTGCAGAAGTGGGATATGTATACGATAGTAGAAGTGGGAGAGCCGATATCAGAAGTGGAAGAGCCGATATCAGAAGTGGGATCAGCGATATCAGAAGTTGCAAACCGATATGAAAAGTGGGATAGCCGATATCAGAAGTGGGATCGGCGGTATCAGAAGTTGCAAAGGCGATATGAAAAGTGTGACAGGCGATATCAGAAGTGGGATAACCAATATCAGAAGTGAAATAACCGATATCAGAAGTGGTATCGGCGATATCAGAAGTTAAATAGCCGATATCAGAAGTTGGAAAGAAGATATCAGAAGTGGGATAGCCGATATCAAAAGTAAGAAAGCCGATATCAGAAGTGGGATAGCCGATATCAGATGTGCAGAATATCAGATGTGCAGCCGATATTTTGATGTGCAGAAAGATTTTTGACTAAGAATAATTACAGAAAACTCGGCCTCACTTTGGGATATCCAAATACACCGAAAGAAGAGGAATCGTTAGTTTATTTAAATAAAATAATAAAAAGAAACGGAGGTAAAAAATAATTGGGGTCCGCACTAACGAAGAGCCTTGTTTTCCACATTACAGTCAACCTATTTAAAGTAGGTATAAGGTTAACCTTTTTATTTATTCGAGTCCCTTGTAAAATCTAGGGAAAAAGGGACACTTTTAACGGTTTCGCCCTTTCCAAGCACGTGTTCACAACCCAATTTTTACCTGTGAATTGTGTTCGTCGCCACCAATAATACTAGGGAAGGAATGAGTGAGAAAAAAAAATAGAAGAAAGAAATAGGCAGTTCTTAAGGGCTAACTGTTGCATAATGGAGGTTTTTTTTTACCTCTCGACTTTTATTTTCTTTTTTTATTTCTAAAGCGACAGTCAAGGGTGAAATAGCCTTTATAAATATTTTTCTATTCAAACAATTTTCTCCTATGAACAATTTTTATTCTAATTAAGAGAATTTTCATAAAGCTCCTGTAGGATTTTTTTAAAAACTATAATAAATCTCTGAGAAAAAGACACCCGTTGCTAAATAATTCATGAACAATACCTTTGTGGCAATTAGTGGCTGGGAGGAGCGAGGGTGGACCTCAAGTAGCCTCCCTATCCGAAAAAAAGCGAGTTCTAATTGTTTCGAACCCCCCGGCCAAAAAATCCTTTTTTTCACCTGCACCAGTCGAAACTGAAAAAAAGATGAGCACGCAGGTGTTTGACTAATTATGCCAAAAAGGAGGAATTTTTCAGGGATGAATTTTTTAAAAATGAGGAGTCACTTTTTTTTTAAATTAGGGTCACCTTGTAGCAATGAGCGGTTTGGCGGAATAATTTTATCATTAATCATAAGACAGCATTCCTTTTCTGATTTATTAATTAAAGATATAAAAAAAAAGTCGCATAATTCATTTTACACTCACTGGATCATCTGAAATTCCCACTTTCGGTCACAGCTTGTTCCGCACTCATGGAGCATGCGCAGAAGGATTTTCACGTCAATTTTGACGTCAGATGACATCAAATTTGAGGAACAAATGATTTAAAGGCCTAATTTGACGTCGAATCCTTCTGCGCAAGCTCCAGGAGTTTTAAACCAGTTTCAAACTGCGGAACAAAGCTATTAAGTGTACAAAATGAAACTCGGCTAAAATCTACAAAATTCAAATTTACCCTGTGGCTGAGTTTCATTTTGTACACCTAATAAATAAAAATTGTAGGAAATTTAATTCTCTATAAATTTGCACTAAATTATTTTTTTCTAGGATGCACCATTTTCGGAAAATAATTTTTTTAAATAAATTTATCTTGAAAACAGTGCGTCCTAGAGAAAAAATGAATAGAATAAAAATTAAAGAGAATTAAATTTCCAACAGATTTTATTTAGTGCATTTTTTCAATATCTGTAACTGTTTACGATTTACAAGCCTTTAAAAATTAACCTTCTTTATGGTTATACTTCAATAACCTTCTTACACGGAGAAGGTCAACTTTTGATGGACTTTAACGCCTAAAATGTTTAAAATTTTGAAAAAATGAACTACTAGGTGTAAAATGAAACTCGGCTAAAATCTACAAAATTCAAGTTTACCCTGCGGCTGAGTTTCATTTTGTACACCTAATAAATAAAACTTGTAGGATATTTAATTCTCTATAAATTTGTACTTAATTATTTTTTCTAGGATGCACCATTTTCGGAAAATAATTTTTAGGTAGATTTCTTTTCTTCAAAAATCTACCTATTGTAATGTACCAAGTTTATATATATATATGTATATATTAGCACGATAACTGGAGCAATTTTAATGTGAGGGTGACGATATCCGGTATTTAGAGTTTTTATCTCAATAGCTCGGACGAGTTCGTTAATGGCTGAAATCGGACCAGCGATTCACCTACTTTACTTAGGGCTTAAAAGACAAAATTGGCATTTTCTATTGAAATCCTAGTCCTTTTGCAAAAAAAAACTTTAAGACCTCTGCGAGGGCGTGTAAAAAATTAATTAAAGCAGGTTTGGACGAGCCAGGCGCAAAATATTGAACTAGCTAAACTTTTAAAAAAATTGAATTTATACCGGGAAATTATTAAATATTTTATTAATAAAATTATCAGATGTTTTTCTAGGGGCTCAGTGGCGCAATTTTTCTTATATCATCATTTTTATAACATAATTACCTATATATTTGTGTTTATACATTTTAATTTTAATCATGAAAAGAAATCTACCTTTTAGTCCCTGCTACCGCAGGGTCATTATTTTTAAATAAATTTATCTTGAAAACAGTGCGTCCTAGAGAAAAAATGAATAGAATAAAAATTAAAGAGAATTGAATTTCCAACAGATGTTATTTAGTGCATTTTTTCAATATCTGTAACGGTTTACGATTTACAAGCATTTAAAAATTGACCTTCTTAATGGTTATACTTCAATAACCTTCTGACACGGAGAAGGTCAACTTTTGATGGACTTTATCGCCTAAAATGTTTAAAATTTTGAAAAAATGAACTACTAGGTGTACAAAATGAAACTGGCTAAAATCTACAAAATTCAAATTTACCCAGTGGCTGAGTTTCATTTTGTACACCTAATAGTAACTATAAAGAAAGTTAAAACTTAAAAATAACAAGAATCTAAACAAAACTACTATTTGGGGTAACCTGTAAGTAGAGAAGAAATAAAGAGACCAATTTTTAAACCTTCCATCGAGGGTAAAAGCTTTCTTTTGAGAAAATTATTAATTAAACAATTAAAAATATTATGCATCCCTTTGTTTGCCAAAAAAATTAAAAATAACAATAATTTGCACTCAATCAAAATATACAAATCGTCCACCTGCTTTTTTCGTTACGAAGTGAGGGGAAAATTAATTATATGACCTAAATTATACCTGCTGACGGTTTTTTTTTCTCTCCTTTCGAAAGCTCTGATATATCATTAACTTGCGAATAAAAAGAGTTAATGCGGGTTTTAATTATTCTTTTAAATTGAAAGAAAAGTGTGCAAAAGGGGCTCGGAAGATGTGATTATGCAAAGAAATGGCAATTTTCTCGCTTAATCTTCACTTCTGACCTTATAACGTATAATTTAAAAAACGAAAAAATAACAGCTTGGTGTAAAAAAAGTCTTACATCCATAATTTCTGTAAACTCAGGTAGTCGGGGAAAAAAGTTTTTTTTTTATAATTACAAATACCACATAACGAACCCCTTAAAAATCGTATTCAGAAGCCCAAAGGGTCAGGACGTGATAGGGGTTGTTAAAAGCGCTGTGGTGGAATATTAATGAATTGAAAAATGCTCTATGCTAATCACTTCATTCATTTGCTGCATACCGTCGGACATCTGCCAGTCTTGCACAAGCAGGTGCTTCAGTTAACCCTAAGGGCTAATTAGCCCGTGGTTTATTCTTTAAGTCAAAAAAAACTCCACATTCTACAATAATGAACCTTCGTCGACAAAAGTCAAAGGAGCCTATAACTTTCCACTTAGCGGCATTTCACGGTTGAGAAAACAGGACTTTTGCGCCCTTTTCCCCTTAAAAATGACCCCGGAGTGCTTTGTTGGGTTTGACAAGCTAAATGGTCGTCGTCCTCGCACCTGGATGGTCTTCACCGACTTTGAGATCTTTACCATAGAATTCCTTTTTTTCTTCTTCTTCTTCTTTTGTAGCCCTTTTTTCGCTAAATAATACCCAAATTCTATACTAATAAAACGGGAAGGCACGTTTCAGTTTCTTATTCAGTCGAGTGACAAAAAGAAGTCTTCAATGGTTCATATTCATCTTGACACAAAGGAGCTTATAACTGAAGAAGCTGGGATTTTATTATGGTCGTTTCGTAAAATTTTTCGGAAGACGAAATACTAGTCTAGGAGAAAGTACAAGCTTGAAGGGCTTCCAGCGAAAACTTCCTTCAAGAGAAGGAAAAATATAGGAGGGGGAAGTATTTAGGAGGGGGAAGCATAAAGGAGGGGAAGTATACTTAATTTCAAGTATTTTTGAATTTAAAAGTTTTTTCTTTCTTTTTTTTTTCTTCTTTTTTCTAAAAAGGATCAAGGTAGAAATAGTGGGCTTTCTGCCCGAGGGATGTCACTCTCGCAAACGGTAAAAACACCAAATTTCTCCCTACTAATTTTTTTTTCACCAATACTTAATTTCAAGTATTTTTGAATTTAAAAGGTTTTTTTTTTTTTCTTCTTTTTTCTAAAAAGGATCAAGGTAGAAATAGTGGGCTTTCTGCCCGAGGGATGTCACTCTCGCAAACGGTAAAAACACCAAATTTCTCCCTACTATTTTTTTTTCACCAATACTTAATTTCAAGTATTTTTGAATTTAAAAGGTTTTTTTTTTCTTCTTTTTTCTAAAAAGGATCAAGGTAGAAATAGTGGGCTTTCTGCCCGAGGGATGTCACTCTCGCAAACGGTAAAAACACCAAATTTCTCCCTACTAATTTTTTTTCACCAATACTTAATTTCAAGTAATTTTGAATTTAAAAGGTATTTTTTTTCTTCTTTTTTCTAAAAAGGATCAAGGTAGAAATAGTGGGCTTTCTGCCCGAGGGATGTCACTCTCGCAAACGGTAAAAACAGCAATTTTCTCCCTACTAATTTTTTTTCACCAATACTTAATTTCAAGTATTTTTGAATTTAAAAGGTTTTTTTTTTCTTCTTTTTTCTAAAAAGGATCAAGGTAGAAATAGTGGGCTTTCTGCCCGAGGGATGTCACTCTCGCAAACGGTAAAAACAGCAATTTTCTCCCTACTAATTTTTTTT
Source organism: Orius insidiosus (assembly GCA_014119065.1). Taxonomy (NCBI): domain Eukaryota; kingdom Metazoa; phylum Arthropoda; class Insecta; order Hemiptera; family Anthocoridae; genus Orius; species Orius insidiosus. Next base: position 50,220 of record JACGAQ010000158.1, read on the forward strand.
CACCAATACTTAATTTCAAGTATTTTTGAATTTAAAAGGTTTTTTTTTCTTCTTTTTTCTAAAAAGGATCAAGGTAGAAATAGTGGGCTTTCTGCCCGAGGGATGTCACTCTCGCAAACGGTAAAAACACCAAATTTCTCCCTACTAATTTTTTTTCACCAATACTTAATTTCAAGTAATTTTGAATTTAAAAGGTATTTTTTTCTTCTTTTTTCTAAAAAGGATCAAGGTAGAAATAGTGGGCTTTCTGCCCGAGGGATGTCACTCTCGCAAACGGTAAAAACAGCAATTTTCTCCCTACTAATTTTTTTTTCACCAATACTTAATTTCAAGTATTTTTGAATTTAAAAGGTTTTTTTTTTCTTCTTTTTTCTAAAAAGGATCAAGGTAGAAATAGTGGGCTTTCTGCCCGAGGGATGTCACTCTCGCAAACGGTAAAAACAGCAATTTTCTCCCTACTAATTTTTTTTTCACCAATACTTAATTTCAAGTATTTTTGAATTTAAAAGGTTTTTTTTTTCTTCTTTTTTCTAAAAAGGATCAAGGTAGAAATAGTGGGCTTTCTGCCCGAGGGATGTCACTCTCGCAAACGGTAAAAGCACCAAATTTCTCCCTACTATTTTTTTTTCACCAAAAATTTGTAAAAAATATAAGGAGTATTTGGTGAAAATGTGGTGAAAATCGGACCAACGGTTCGGCCGCAGCGCAGTTTTCAAAATTTCAATCGTGCATATCTCCGCCATTTTGTCGAAATTCAAAAATCGCCCTCGTTTCAATCTTGTTCACCGACTAAGGAAGATTGAGTGAAAACTGTGGCTGAAGTGTTCCGGAAAAATGCTACGGCCGGCCGGCACCACAGACAAAGAAGAAAGGAAGACCCTCACCCAAAAACCCGACGTAGAGGGTATCACAATAACTTCTTAAAGAAAGTTAATACTAGTAGCGCAATAGTAGCAGATCCGACATCAAAATGCAACGACAGATGGAAAATGCCTAAAATTACTTTTCTATATTTCAGCACTAAAAAATGTCCGGTCTCTATCAAGGGGCGATGATTGTTTAACTCCGGGCATTTTCCTCCAAATCTTTATGAAAGGATTACGACGAAACTATGCATCGGATTTTCTTTTACAATATGTTTTTGGAAAGAGCTCATCAAAACCTACAAAATGGCTAGCGGTTTTTTTGGAAAATTTTTTTTAGTCGAAAAGTAAATTTTCCATTTTCCAAAGGAAAACATTTACGGAAAAATTGGTCCCAATGCCGCCTAAATATTCCAGAAATAACGAGAACTAACTTTTGTAAAAAATTTTCTGACGATTTTTAGTGCTCAAATATAGGAAAGTAATGTTTAAAAGTGCTGCGATCTCTTGTTTTTGAAGTAAAATGGCGGTATGATAGCCCACAATCGAATTCTTAACTTCTCTTTGGGGAACATAAAATATTAGGTGTACAAAATGAAACTCAGCCACAGGGTAAATTTGAATTTTGATGATTTTAGCCGAGTTTCATTTTTTACACCTAGTAGTTCATTTTTTCAAAATTTTAAACATTTTAGGCGTTAAAGTCCATCAAAAGTTGACCTTCTCCGTGTAAGAAGGTTATTGAAGTATAACCATTAAGAAGGTTAATTTTTAAAGGCTTGTAAATCATAAACCGTTACAGATATTGAAAAAATGCACTAAATAAAATCTGTTGGAAATTCAATTCTCTTTAATTTTAATTCATTCATTTTTTCTCTAGGACGCACTGTTTTCAAGATAAATTTATTTTTAAAAAAATTATTTTCCGAAAATGGTGCATCCTAGAAAAAAATAATTAAATGCAAAATAGAGAATTAAATTTCCTACAATTTTATTTATTAGGTGTACAAAATGAAACTCAGCCACAGAGTAAATTTGAATTTTGTAGATTTTAGCTGAGTTTCATTTTGTACACCTAATAATAAATGAAAGAGCCACACACAACAGAGTTTTAACTTTCTAATTATGCAAATCGTAAATGCGTTATCTCTGAGTTTAATTAATCGTATATCTGTAAAAGATTCTTCTTTTTTTCCCCTCTGATATAGAGTCTTTGAATTATTCATGTAGATTAGGTAGCAGAGACGAAATTAAAGATAACAAGCGTTATTTGTATTCACTCCCTCGTTTATTTAAACGATTCCAATTATCTATCAGGACCTCAGGTCATTTTAATTATCTTTTCTCCTACTGTTTTGACGGCTTATTAAAGTAAAAAGTTTGAAAAGGGTTCCAGCTGGTAAAGTGTTTTGTCGCTTCCAAATTGATGGTATTGAGTAAAAGGTTCTTTTATTCGGTTGACGATCGATCTTCTTTGTCCAAGTCGCTGAGGGGTCCCTTGAGAAGAAGGCGTTCGGCCCTCTTATCGTCTTTAGAAGGCAATTCTTGGACTCCGATACATAAAGGAACAGCTGTTTTCATTCTTTATTGGTCAAGAAGTAAAATAGAATAGAAAATTGAATGGTTGAATGTGAAAGAAGAGGCGAAAATTTAGTGCTTCTACTTTAAATCTAGCCAAAGTAGGCATCTCTTTGTTGCGGAACTTTGCCAATAAAGTACGTTTTGAAAGCTAAAAATCGTTATGTAAAAACAAAATTTATAATGCCCAATATAAACTTAAGAGGGGTTTCTTAAAGTTAACTTTAATATATTTTCTCCTTCTGTTTTGACGGCTTATTAAAGTGAAAAGTTCGAAGAACATACGAAAACTTCCTTAAAGAGAAGAAACAATATAGGAGGGGAAGCTTTAGGAGGGGGAAGCTTATGGAGGGGGAATTATAAAGAAGAAAAAGTATAATTCCAGGTTTTTTTTAATTAGTTGTTTTTTTTCGGTTTTTTTTTAATTTTGAGATTTTTATTAAATTTTAAATTTTTCGGTTTATAAACGAGGGAGTTTATTTTTTCCTCTCGCAACTGAAGCTCGTGTGGAGAGGAAAAACATTAAGCCTCTCGTGTTATCAAACGAGCTCTCCTTGATTTTTTTTTAAAAACGCGGGAACTAAAAATACACGCAAGCGCATTGCTGTGTCGCCTTTCTGATACGCGCCTGCGCGTATTGCTGGAAACTTTGGCCTCAAAATGTTGAAAATCCGTTAAAAATGTCCAAAAATGATAGGAATCCACAGAAAGTAAAACTCTGGATAAAAAAAGCTGGAAATCCTGGCCAAAATTGCTGTAAATGTTGAAAATCCGTTAGAAAAGTTCAAAAATGATAGGTATCCAAAGAAAGTACTTTCTTTGGCAGCAATTTTGGCCAGGATTTGCAGCTTTTTTGCCCAGAGTTTTACTTTCTTTGGATACCTATCATTTTTGAACTTTTCTAACGGATTTTCAACATTTCCAGCAATTTTGGCCAGTATTTCCAGCTTTTTTTGCCCAGAGTTTTACTTTCTTTGGATACCTATCATTTTTGGACATTTTTAACGGATTTTCAACATTTTGAGGCCAAAGTTTCCAGCAATTTTGGCCAGGATTTCCAGCTTTTTTTTACCCAGAGTTTTACTTTCTGTGGATACCTATCATTTTTGGACATTTTTAACGGATTTTCAACATTTTGAGGCCAAAGTTTCCAGCAATTTTGGCCAGGATTTCCAGCTTTTTTTACCCAGAGTTTTACTTTCTGTGGATACCTATCATTTTTGGACATTTTTAACGGATTTTCAACATTTTGAGGCCAAAGTTTCCAGCAATTTTGGCCAGGATTTCCAGCTTTTTTTTACCCAGAGTTTTACTTTCTGTGAATACCTATCATTTTTGGACTTTTTAACGGATTTTCAACATTTTGAGGCCAAAGTTTCCAGCAATTTTGGCCAGGATTTCCAGCTTTCGCCCAGAGTTTTACTTTCTTTGGATACCTATCATTTTTGGACATTTTTAACGGATTTTCAACATTTTGAGGCCAAAGTTTCCAGCAATTTTGGCCAGGATTTCCAGCTTTTTTTGCCCAGAGTTTTACTTTCTTTGGATACCTATCATTTTTGAACTTTTCTAACGGATTTTCAACATTTCCAGCAATTTTGGCCAGGATTTCCAGCTTTTTTTTGCCCAGAGTTTTACTTTCTTTGGATACCTATCATTTTTGGACTTTTTTAACGGATTTTCAACATTTTGAGGCCAAAGTTTCCAGCAATTTTGGCCAGGATTTCCAGCTTTTTTTACCCAGAGTTTACTTTCTGTGGATACCTATCATTTTTGGACTTTTTTAACGGATTTTCAACATTTTGAGGCCAAAGTTTCCAGCAATTTTGGCCAGGATTTCCAGCTTTTTTTTACCCAGAGTTTTACTTTCTGTGGATACCTATCATTTTTGGACATTTTTAACGGATTTTCAACATTTTGAGGCCAAAGTTTCCAGCAATTTTGGCCAGGATTTCCAGCTTTTTTTACCCAGAGTTTTACTTTCTGTGGATACCTATCATTTTTGGACATTTTTAACGGACTTTCAACATTTTGAGGCCAAAGTTTCCAGCAATTTTGGCCAGGATTTCCAGCTTTTTTTTACCCAGAGTTTTACTTTCTGTGGATACCTATCATTTTTGAACTTTTCTAACGGATTTTCAACATTTCCAGCAATTTTGGCCAGGATTTCCAGCTTTTTTTTGCCCAGAGTTTTACTTTCTTTGGATACCTATCATTTTTGGACTTTTTTAACGGATTTTCAACATTTTGAGGCCAAAGTTTCCAGCAATTTTGGCCAGGATTTCCAGCTTTTTTTTACCCAGAGTTTTACTTTCTGTGGATACCTATCATTTTTGGACTTTTTAACGGATTTTCAACATTTTGAGGCCAAAGTTTCCAGCAATTTTGGCCAGGATTTCCAGCTTTTTTTTACCCAGAGTTTTACTTTCTGTGGATACCTATCATTTTGGACATTTTTAACGGATTTTCAACATTTTGAGGCCAAAGTTTCCAGCAATTTTGGCCAGGATTTCCAGCTTTCGCCCAGAGTTTTACTTTCTTTGGATACCTATCAATTTTGGACATTTTTAACGGATTTTCAACATTTTGAGGCCAAAGTTTCCAGCAATTTTGGCCAGGATTTCCAGCTTTTTTTTACCCAGAGTTTTACTTTCTGTGGATACCTATCATTTTTGGACATTTTTAACGGACTTTCAACATTTTGAGGCCAAAGTTTCCAGCAATTTTGGCCAGGATTTCCAGCTTTTTTTGCCCAGAGTTTTACTTTCTTTGGATACCTATCATTTTTTAACTTTTCTAACGGATTTTCATCATTTCCAGCAATTTTGGCCAGGATTTCCAGCTTTTTTGCCCAGAGTTTTACTTTCTTTGAATACCTATCATTTTTGGACTTTTTTAACGGATTTTCAACATTTTGAGGCCAAAGTTTCCAGCAATTTTGGCCAGGATTTCCAGCTTTTTTTGCCCAGAGTTTTACTTTCTTTGAATACCTATCATTTTTGGACATTTTTAACGGATTTTCAACATTTTGAGGCCAAAGTTTCCAGCAATTTTGGCCAGGATTTCCAGCTTTTTTTGCCCAGAGTTTTACTTTCTTTGGATACCTATCATTTTTGGACTTTTTTAACGGATTTTCAACATTTTGAGGCCAAATTTTCCAACAATTTTGGCCAAGACAGCGACTTTCGCCATATTGCCATCTACAAAAACGTCAAAAACAAGGATTCGAACCCCGGACATCCGTGTTTCCGTTTTAAAAATTAAGCTGTTAATTCACCCTTAAAATAAATTCTTTTGAAATCCACACATTGTGTGATCATTCTCGGTAAAGAATCCCCACGGAAATGACTTTTTAGATTTCCATATTTTCAAAAGTCCGTAACCACCTTTTCTGAGGGTTCAACTAGTGGAAATCCGTCGACTATCGTGATTTTTGAGATTTTTAGGGGGTGGTCACGGGATTGTTATCCTTTTAATTTTTATTCATGGAACTAACCAAATGGATCGCTGCACAAAAAAGAGGGTTGGAAAAAACTAATACCTTCATAATAAAATGAACTCCCTATAAAAAAAGTCCCCAAAGATTTTTTCTAAATAAAAAGTACAAAACCATATTTTTGAAAAGACTTGAGGGTTAAAGGCCGGTAGTTAAATTATACAGCCTCCGTAGCTATTAACCGAAACTAGTTTTAGAAGTAATAAACCTTTTATAGTTTTCTACATCCTCTTTTCAACACGAAGAGCAAAAAAAAAAAAAAAAGAAGAAAAAAAAATGAAAAAGTCGAAGTTTGAATATTTTTTATAACATCTAATAATTTTTTTAATGTTAAAATAGGCTTTAAGGATTCATTCTTTATAGTTAGGCCAGTAAAAAATTTATTACTGTAATAAAATATGAAGGTCTTCAGTAATTTTTTTTTTTTCTTCCCACAGATTTAATATTTCTTGATTTTTTCGATTTCAATATTTTTCAAGATTGAAATCGAAAAGTTGATGAAAAATTTAAATATAATATAATTTTACTTCTGATATCGGACATCCCACTTCTGATATCGGTCATCTCACTTCTGATATCGGTCATCTCACTTCTGATAGCGGACATCCCACTTCTGATATCGGTCATCCCACTTCTGATATCGGTCATCCCACTTCTGATAGCGGACATCTCACTTCTGATAGCGGACATCTCACTTCTGATATCGGACATCCCACTTCTGATATCGGACATCTCACTTCTGATAGCGGACATCTCACTTCTGATAGCGGACATCTCACTTCTGATATCGGACATCCCACTTCTGATATAGGTCATCCCACTTCTTATATCACATAGCCCACTTCTGATGTCGGACATCCCACTTCTGATATAGGTCATCTCACTTCTGATATCGGACATCCCACTTCTGATATCGGACATCCCACTTCTGATATCGGTCATCTCACTTCTGATAGCGGACATCTCACTTCTGATAGCGGACATCTCACTTCTGATATAGGTCATCCCACTTCTTATATCACATAGCCCACTTCTGATGTCGGACATCCCACTTCTGATATAGGTCAGCTCACTTCTGATATCGGACATCCTACTTCTGATATCGGACATCCCACTTCTGATATCGGTCATCTCACTTCTGATATCGGTCATCCCACTTCTGATATCGGACATCTCACTTCTGATAGCGGACATCTCACTTCTGATATCGGACATCCCACTTCTGATATCGGTCATCTCACTTCTGATAGCGGACATCTCACTTCTGATAGCGGACATCTCACTTCTGATATCGGACATCCCACTTCTGATATAGGTCATCCCACTTCTTATATCACATAGCCCACTTCTGATGTCGGACATCCCACTTCTGATATAGGTCATCTCACTTCTGATATCGGACATCCCACTTCTGATATCGGTCATCCCACTTCTGATATCGGACATCCCACTTCTGATATCGGTCATCCCACTTCTGATATCGGACATCCCACATCCGATATCGCACATCTCACTTCTGATATCGGACATCCCACTTCTGATATCGGACATCCTCCTTCTGATATCGGACATCCCACTTCCGATATCGGACATCCCACTTCCGATATCGGACATCCCACTTCCGATATCGGACATCCCACTTCCGATATCGGACATCCCACTTCCGATATCGGACATCCCACTTCCGATATCGGACATCCCACTTCCGATATCGTATATCCCACTTCTGATATCGGACATCCCACTTCCGATATCGGACATCCCACTTCCGATATCGGACATCCCACTTCCGATATCGGACATCCCACTTCTGACATCGGGCATCCCACTTCTGATATCGGGCATCCCACTTCAAAGCGCTTAAATTCTCAAAATCCCGCCAATTAACGATTACGTACCAATTAACAAGGATTTTATCTTCAAGAGAAAAAGTTTAAAAGGTGATTTTTTAAGCCATCGAGCGTAAATAATTTTTTGACGCGCATTTTGAATAGAAAGGTGTGATATTAACAAATAAATAAAAAAATAAAATCGAATTTTTGTTTAGGCACCTGTTGCTCTGATATTGACACAATTAAGGTAAAGAAAGAGACCTTAGTCTATTATTCTAAAAAAGAAAGAAAAAAAAGGTTTGAAAAAATAAAAGAACAAAATAACCTTAATTTCAAACTCCTTTTCGTATTCATTTTTTAAAAGTCTGCGCTGCGGTTTTCTTTGAGCTAAATCAAGACGAAAGAATGGAAGGTTAAAAAAAACCACGCGATGCATTCCAGCCGCTTTTGTCCGAACTTCTGTCCCTGCATGTGTTAGGACAAAGAATTTCGAGAAAAAATTCCAACAGAATTGAGAAATAAAGAATTCGGTAATTTATGCCGTATTAGCATAAAATTTGATACTTTTGAGAACACGTGTGCGAGGAATCATTGAGACTTATGGGTGGCACATGTTGACCAGGTCTCCCAGATGACAGTAATCCGACCAATATCCGATTTCAGGAAACTAGGGGAAAAAAAAAACTATTCGCATGTTTATTTTAGTCCTTACGAAATGGATCTTTCTTGCTGATTTCTCAAAACTGAGGTTCGGGCTTCAATGCTGGCGCTTGAAGATTTTTTGTATTGAAATTACTTATATACAGGTTGCCCCAACTAGAGGGGACAAGCAACTTTACGGCAAAGCATTTGGTGCTTCAAAAAAAGTTAAACGTAAACCTCCCTTATTTTTGGATGAAAAATCGACTCCGTTTGGTAGATTTTGAATTTGGTATACAGGGTAGCGCGGAGAGGTGCTAACATCGTTATTTTATATGGTAACCTTATGTTTAGATGCTTTTATTCGATTCTACGTTAAATTTTAAGGCCCATCATACCGCCCGAGCATTTTGTTTCTAAAACAAGAGATCGCAGCACTTTCGCCCCTAAAATTACTTTCCAATATATGAGCACTAAAAATCGTCGGAAAATTTTTTACAAAAGCTCGTTCTCCTTATTTTGGAAATGCCCATACGGTCTTGGGAGCAGTTTTTCCGAAAAAGTTTTCCTTTGGAAAATAGAAATTTTATTTTTCGACTAAAACATTTTTTTCAAAAAAAGCCGTCAGCCATTTTGTAGGGTTTGACGAGCTCTTTCGAAAAATATATATAAGAAAATCCGATGAATAGTTTCGTCGTAATCCTTTTAGAAAGATTCGGCGGAAAATGGCGGGAGGAGTAAAAGAAACGGAGGGCGCTATCCCCGGGGGCCTCCCGTTAGCGCGCGTCCCATTACCGCGCGGCCCTGAATTTCGGGCTTTAATCCTTAAAATCGTCTCACCAGCGCGTGCCTATTTTAACAAAATCGCAACGTTTACTAAGGTAATTTTTTCGATTGTAGCACTTTTTCTTGTGTAAATGTCCCAACTAGATAGATCACCCCGTGTAACCCAGTCCTACAAAATAAGTTGAATGTAAAATTTGAGGAAAACTCCTTAAAAATGGGTTCTCTTGTCTCCAAAGATGTAGGAAAACTACCGTAAATTAATGGATTGCTTCAAAAAAAAATGAAGAAAAACCTTTTTTGCTTAAAAAACCGTGAAAAACTTCCATGAAGGGTATCACAATATCTTCTCTTTGAGGATGTCAAAAATGTTAAAAAAACCCAAAAATTGTGTACAATGAAATTTGAACAAAAGGAAGGAAAATGCCCTATAATGAGGGAGTTTCTCTTCCTAAAAAGTCTCGAAATCTTCCACCGAAAGCCATCTGAAAGGGGTGAGGCGAAGACAACCCAATTATTAGGTTTACAAAATGAAACTCAGCCACAGGGTAAATTTGAATTTTGTAGATTTTAGCCGAGTTTCATTTTGTACACCTAGTAGTTCATTTTTTCAAAATTTTAAACATTTTAGGCGTTAAAGTCCATCAAAAGTTGACCTTCTCCGTGTAAGAAGGTTATTGAAGTATAACCATTAAGAAGGTTAATTTTTAAAGGCTTGTAAATCGTAAACCGTTACAGATATTGAAAAATGCACTAAATAAATCTGTTGGAAATTTAATTATCTTTAATTCTTATTCCATTCATTTTTTCTCTAGGACGTACTGTTTTCAAGATAAATTTATTTAAAAAAAAATTATTTTCCGAAAATGGTGCATCCTTGAAAAAATAATTAAGTACAAATTTATAGAGAATTAAATTTCCTACAATTTTTATTTATTAGGTGTACAAAATGAAACTCAGCCACAGGGTAAATTTGAATTTTGTAGATTTTAGCCGAGTTTCATTTGTACACCTAATATAAACGTCGATTCTCTCCAATCCTCACTCTTCACCAGTTATTTCTTTAATTCATTTTGGTATATTTGAATTTAGGCAAATCTTAAAGATGAATTTTTGAAAAAACGCGGGAACCAAAAACACATGAAAACTCGCGCATGCGCGTTGTTTAGGTATCGTAAGCTCACATGTACTTTCACTTCTTAACATGTAAATCGTCGCGTTAGTTCTAATATCTCATTTTTTATCAATTTGGAGTTTGGCATGGTTTCTGATGGTAAATTTTGTGGAGAATCGAATTCTGTTGGTAGTTTAACCCTACTACCAACAGAAACGCGTAGTTCACGATTTAGCCAACAGGTGCATTGATTCCATTGAGAAATTAATCCGTATTTTTGCTCTCCTGAAAACCTTGGAAAAATGAGATAGGTATTAGAACCAACGCGACGAAATATCTTTGACAATTTTTTCATCAGTACAGCCCCTAAAAAGGAAAAAAATCATAATCAACACTGACGAGGGTAGATTAACCCCGACTACATTAGGCCTCCATTAGAAACATTCATAAGCCACACGTGCAACTGAAAAAAAAGACAATCGGAGCAAAAAGGGTGGAAAAAAAAGGGGTGGGTCCTTTTCTGACGAACAGGTAGTTGGGACGTATAATCATAACGTTTTTACCTGTTTCAATCTACGCCCTCGGGGCGATTTTATATACAGAATGGCTCCTGTTACCGAAATGCCATAACTCATATGCTAATGCAGGTTTATTGTTAAACCGAGTTACCTCCGCCCACTCCTTTCTCTGAAAGAAGATTAACAGGGAGGAACCATAAAGTATAGAACCCTGAGGGTTGTTCGGGAAAAAAGTTATAAGCTTAAAAAAAATATATTGTAGGGGGTATAATAATGCCTCTCATTTCAACAGGCTACTTGTATTCAGTTTTAATTTTGAATCTATTTATTCTACGTTATTTATTGCTTTCCTCGGGGGATAAAATTGAAAAAATTGCTTCAAATTCAAACAGAATAATCAAGATCTTCATCACTGCCTGAATAATTACGGCGCAATATTTTACATATTTTACTTGCTCGATGAGATATTGTTTAAAAGGTGTTTTCTTGCCGAAAATAAAAGGAAACGCTTTAAAATCTGACAAAAATGCGTTTTAGCCAAAAAAATAGTGGATGGCGACCAATAACAATCAAAATTTGGCCTGAGAACTAAAGAAATGTTCTAAAATTCGAAGATTTGGGAAAAAAATACAGAAAAACTGTTAAAATTAGGGGGGATACTCCCCCCCCCCCCCCCGAAAACGCTCAAATTCTGGTACAAGGGAATATTTCAATTTTCTTTGGCCTAGAGCAAACGTCGGGTTTTTGGGGAAGGGTCTTCTAGACCTCGGAGGGTCAAATCGAATATCGATCTTTACCGATCTCAACTTTGTCTGTGGTGCCGGCCGTCCGTAGCATTTTTTCCGGAACACTTTACGGCCACAATTTTCAACCTATTTTCCCCAGATTTTCACCATATATTCTTCAGTCGGTGAACAAGATACTTTGAGGGCGATTTTTGAATTTCGAAAAAATGGCAGAGATAAGTCTGTTTGAAATTTTAAAAAATTTTTAAAAACCGTTGGTCCGATTTTCACCAAGTTTTCACCAATTACTCCTTATATTTTTTAAGAATTTTTGGTGTAAAAAAAATTACCATTTTTTTACATTAATTATCAATTTTAGTAGGGAGAAATTTCATACTTCCACCTGCTACGAGAGGGACCTCCCTTGGGCAAAAATCCCATTATTTCTACCTTGATACATAGAAAAATTTTCAAACAAAAAAAAATTTCCCCTCCGTTATATTTCCCCTCCCATATACTACCCCCTCCGTTATACTTTCCCCTCGGTTATACTTCCCCTCCTTAATACTTCCCCCCCCCCCTTAATTGTTCCTTCTCTTTAAAGAAGTTCCCGTCGGGCCAATCTTTTTTTAACAATATTTTTGGTCTTTTCCTATTTTTTGGCCTAGAAAAACCCATTTTTTCTTGAATTTTGGGAGTTTCCAAAGCTCTTTGGACTACGAGACCTCTATTTTACTAAATTTTCAGGCGTTTTTACCTATATTTTGGCGATGAAATCCCCAATTTGTCCGTTTTTCAGTCTTTCTCTGTCTTACAGCCAGGAGAATCCATTTTACTCAATTATTTGAGACGTTCATCGCTATATTTTGGCTAAAATTCTTACATTTTGGGAGTTTTACTTGGCATTTTGAACCTTTTTCTCCGACCGCAGTTTGAAACTGGTTTGGAACTCCTGGAGCATGCGCAGATTTGCACGTCAAAGTTTAGATTTGATGGAGAAACGATATGAACGACGTCAAATATGACGTCTAAATCCTTCTGCGCATGCACCAAGAGTTTCAAACTACGGTTGGAAGAAAGCTTATATACATAATTGGTCACTTTGTTTTTTGGCCACAAAGCACTCTCTTTCCCCAAATTGAACGCATTTCTCGATTTTCTGGTCAAAACACCAGTTTTTGGATGTTTTCCATCTCAAAAATAATGGATCAATTGACGTTGAGGAGTTCGATTTACTGTGAGTCTATTGTGAAAAGGGTGCCCACATTGCCACCCACTAGGATTGATTTCAATAGTATTGAAGGTTGCATCTTAGAAGAAAGAGACACGTGTGTCAGACATACTTAAGACATGATGTTCTCGTGTATTCATCCCGTTTTCAAGAAATACAGTAGGTCCCCTTTTTTTCTCGTCTTTTGTCCAGCGTCTGTTTGTTGTTCCAATTGACCACGAGTCCTGGCAACAAGACGTCCATCCATTGTATTCCGGGTGAAGACCACCCAGTTCTATTTTCTCTCGCGTACCCAATCAGTTCGACCTATACATCTTTTTCTATTGTCCAAGACACGGATTGAGACGGATCTATCGTGCTGTGCGCAGTGGGGAAACTCCACTTTTTCCAATCTACCAACAAACAATGAGCAGATGTTTCTCTCCGAAATTCGTCAGATCATGCTTTTCCCTTTTTCAGGATAGAAAACCACTGTCAATCTTGTTTCAAAGCATTTTTCTTTTGATTTCTATCTTCATTTTCAACACTAATTATATAAGAACAACTTTTTAGCCCCTTTTTTGCGAGTGTTTCATTCACTATCTGATGAAATTAGATGGAAGTCTTTAGGTTTTTTCCGTGTTGACGATTTGTGGAACAGATGTTTTCTGTCTGTTAGAAGATAAGGCGTTTTTTAGTTTTTAGCCGGGATTTTTTTAAAAATCACGATAAGCAGAAGTGCAACAGGTAAGCTCGTTTGTTAAATCAAAGGTTTTCACCTGGATGAGCCTAAAAGCCCAATGGCTTCATTAGCCATCTTTTTAACTTCCTTAAAGAAGTTATTGTGATACCCTTTTTGGGGAAGGGTCTTCAAGACCCCGGAGGGTCAATTCGAATATGAATCTTACCGATCTCAACTATGTCTATGGTTCCGTCCGGCCGTCCGTCGCATTTTTTCCAGAACAAGTGTCAGTTGTTCTTGGCCTGTCGGACTGGAAATTTTAAAAAATTCACTGCGGCCGAACGGTTGGTCCGATTTTCACCAAATTTTCACCAAATACTCCTTATATTTTTTAAGAATTTTTGGTGAAAAAAAAAATTTTTTCTTTAGTAGGTAGAAATTTTATACTTCCACTTTTTGCGAGAGGGACAACCCTTGGGCAAAAAGCACATTATTAGGTGTACAAAATGAAACTCGGCTAAAATCTACAAAATTCAAATTTACCCTGTGGCTCAGTTTCATTTTGTACACCTAATATTTCTACCTTGATACTTCGAAAAAAAAAAACGAAAAGAAAAAACTTGGAAAATTTTTGAAGAAAAATAACTTGTAAATTTTTCAAAAAACAAAAAAAAAAATTAGGAAAAATAACTTCGAAAATTTTTTGAAAAAGAAAAATTTGTCTAAATGCTTGAAATTGTTCTTCCCCTCCTTTATACTTCCCCCTCCTTGTACTTCCCCTCCCTTATACTTCCCCCTCTTTGAACTTGACATCCCTAGGGCAAAGGTCCATTATTCTTACTTGGATAATTTTGTCGACAAATTTTCTTGAAAAAACTTAGAAAATTTTTCGGAAAAAAAAATCCAAAAATTAAAATAATAAAACTTGGATAACTTTTCGAGAAAAAAAGAACATTTTTTTTAGATCAAAAATACTTTAAATTATACTTCCCCTCCTTAATACTTTCCCCTCATTGATACCTCCCCCTCCTATATTGTTCCTTCTCTCAAGGAAGTTTTCGTTGGAAGCCCTTTAAACTAAGACTTTAGAATTTTCCCCTGTTTTTATACAGAGTATACAGAGTATCCCTCTTCTACGAAATTTCTGGCGTTTTCTTCAGTTTTATGGCCGAAAAAAAAAAACTTGAAAATTTTTTGAAAAAAAAAAACTTGAAAATTTTTTGAAAAAAAAAAAATTTGTCTAAATGCTTGAAATTATTCCCCTCCTTTAAACTTCCCCCTCCTTGTACTTCCCTCCTTTATACTTCCCCCTCCTTTATACTTCCCCCTCCTTGATACTTCCTCCTCCTATATTGTCTTCTCTTTAAGGAAGTTTTCTTTAGAAGCTCTTTAAACCTAATTAAATTAACCAAAAAGCCCAATGGCTTCATTAGCCATCTTTTTAGCTTCTTCAAAGCGAAGATATTGTGACATCCTCCATGTCTTTAAAAAAGATTCTTCCAGAATCCGAAGACTCGTAGAGGAATACTAAATAGCAACTTTACTTATTGAACGATCTTCCGCCCGTTTCTTGCCGGAAGACTTAGTGGCGAAGAAGCCAACGTTGAAGACTGCATTGAAATGGGGTGAAGATCGATGTTATAAATGCTCTTGTTGAGCCAGAACAGAATAAGGGGAGTGCCAGTTTCACACGGTGAGTTAGTCAATTTGTTGACACGGTCAAACGGAGTTCAAAAGGCGTATAATTGGTGAAAACATTTATTTTTTATAGGCACTCAACTCGTTGAACTAATCGAGACTCTCACACGAACTACACATCCATAAAAAATGAGGTCCCATTTCACGCTTCTTTGCCCTTTTTCGGGATCTCTTAATATCAATACACCCTCATACTTATCCACTTTTTTTCCCATTAGTTTCGGGTTTCTTTTAGTTTTTAATTTCTGGTGGTTCGCAGCTGCGTACAAAATCGGAAAAGCGAAAGGTAGAAAAAAGGACTAGTTTGGACATGAGTGACCGCAACAAGTTGTATTTTTTTCTGTCTCTTTTGTCCCGAAGACCACCCAGTCTTCGACGTGCATAAACTCATCAGAAAAGCCTCAGGTCCCTTTTATTTTTCTTGAAAAGCGTGACAACACGGATCTCATTGTTTCGATCGTAATGGCTCACTCGTCCTTGAGTCCCGCCCAAGCGAAACCGCAGCTTTAATATTCATCGGAAGCTAAAATTTACAACACAACCAAGATTTAAAAGCTTCGAATTCGGCTTCAAAAATTCCGGCTATCCGATAAAACGCGTGTTTTTTGGGCGGAAAATATAGTGGAAAACGCTTTTTGTCAGATAGACCAAGAAATCGCAAGATGATTCGATAAATAGGTTCTTTTTGGCTCGAAAACGGTGGAAACGCACAAAGAAAAAGGGTTTTATCGGCGGAAAACCCCGAGAAAACGATTCGGATGTTCATTCCAAGACCGTGAAAAATAAGATGGATTTTAACTTCCTGAAAGAAGTTATTGTGATACCCTCCACATCGGGTT
This sequence comes from Orius insidiosus, assembly GCA_014119065.1. Classification (NCBI taxonomy): domain Eukaryota; kingdom Metazoa; phylum Arthropoda; class Insecta; order Hemiptera; family Anthocoridae; genus Orius; species Orius insidiosus. The sequence goes on from JACGAQ010000158.1 coordinate 66,197, forward strand.
TTTGGGGAAGGGTCTTCAAGACCCTGGAGGGTCAAATCGAATACAGATCTTTACAGATCTGTCTCTGGTGCCGGCCGGCCGTACCATTTTTTTTCCCAGGAACGCTCTACGGACAGTTTTCAACCGATTTTCACCAATTTTTTACGCGATCTTCCTAAATAGTTGAACAAGATTGAAACGAGGGCAATTTAAATTGCATTGGCAATTGAAATTTTAAAAACTGCGCTGCGGCTGAACCGTTGGCCCGATTTTCACCAAACACTCCTCATATTTTTTACGAATTTTTGATGTGAACATTTTTTTAAGCTTCTCCCTGATACTTCCGCCACTTGCGAGAGGGACATCCCTAGGGGAAAAGGTCCATTATTTGTACTTGGATAATTTTGTCGACAAACTTTCTTGAAAAAAAACTTAGAAAATTTTTCGGAAAAAAAATCCAAAAATTAAAATAATAAAACTTGGATAACTTTTGGAGAAAAAAAGGAAAAAAAAAGAACATTTTTTTAAGATCAAAAATACTTTAAATTATACTTCCCCTCCTTGATACCTCCCCCTCCTATACTGTTCCTTCTCTTAAGGAACTTTTCGTTGGAAGACCTTCAACTAGGACTTTAGAATTTTCCCCTGTTTTTATACAGAGTATCCCTCTTTTACGAAATTTTCTGGCGTTTTCTTCAGTTTTATGGCCTAGAAACCTTCTTTTTCGGTTTTCCTCAGGAGGAAAAAATAAAAAGATTTTTTGTCTTTTTCTATATATTTTCTTCAAAATTTTATTGTTTAGAAAACCTCATTTCGGCGAATTCTTGGATTATCGAGAGTTGTTGGTCCTGGGTTAGGAGTTAAGAAAATCAAACTTTTCCGAGATTTTCCCGTGTTTTTGGGTCCTGAAGCCCCAGTTTTTAAAAATTGTTCTTTTGCTATAGCGACTATCCATCATCGTTTCCATAAGACAGCTCTTTCCACCCCAAGTTGTTAATTGGTTGAAAATAGTTAAAGATGCTGAAAATAGATACGACCATCAGATTTTTAACGATTTGAAGCTAAACTTTCGGTAACAGCTCAACCCAGATGTTTCTTCCCTTTCGACATTGGGGTCGTATTCGTCCCCTAATTGGGTCTTCGGGCCCTTTTCGATACGGACCGCCCATAAACGCCCCCCAAACATCCACACAAAAAAGCGTCCTTCTCGCCCTCTAAAGACAAGTGTCTCTCGTAAAACTTGTTGTCTCCAAAACCTGAACCAAATTAAAATAGGGTTCGATTTATGAACTTCACGTGCTAGACTTCACAACGAGACTTCTTTATGAGGAAAACGTGTTGAAAAAAAAATTTGTTTTTTAATAATTTCATAATGGAAATTAACTCGATACAATGTAGCTTCGCGCCAAAAAAGAAGTCGACCTCGATATTAAAATTGCATCTGGTGCAGCAAAGTACAAAACGCAGCTGTCTTCTGAGTCTTACTGACCTACACAAGGCGACCTTCGTGTCCATTACTTCGCGCCTTTTTTTCAGGGTCGTCGTCACAAAAGACCGGATATTTCGTTTTCAGATGACGAATGATCATTTGTTTTATCCAAATGTTTCCTGAAGGCAAATATAAAACGAAAAAAAATCATCTTGAAGAGGAAAAAAAAAAACGATTCCCCCCTTGACTATATTTTATTAAAAAAGGAAAATTAAATCAATAGTTAAAATTGTTAATTAACCTTGTAAACCTGTAAATTAACCTTGAAAACTTGTAAATTAACCTTGAAACTTGTAAATTAACCTTGTAAACTTGTAAATTAACCTTGAAAACCTGTAAATTAACCTTGAAAACTTGTAAATTAACCTTGTAAACTTGTAAATTAACCTTGTAAACCTGTAAATTAACCTTGAAAACTTGTAAATTAACCTTGTAAACTTGTAAATTAACCTTGTAAACCTGTAAATTAACCTTGAAAACTTGTAAATTAACCTTGTAAACTTGTAAATTAACCTTGAAAACTTGTAAATTAACCTTGTAAACCTGTAAATTAACCTTGAAAACTTGTAAATTAACCTTGAAAACTTGTAAATTAACCTTGTAAACTTGTAAATTAACCTTGAAAACTTGTAAATTAACCTTGTAAACCTGTAAATTAACCTTGAAACCTGTAAATTAACCTTGTAAACCTGTAAATTAACCTTGAAAACCTGTAAATTAACCTTGTAAACCTGTAAATTAACCTTGAAAACTTGTAAATTAACCTTGTAAACTTGTAAATTAACCTTGTAAACTTGTAAATTAACTTTGTAAACTTGTAAATTAACCTTGTAAACTTGTAAATTAACCTTGTAAACTTGTAAATTAACCTTGTAAACTTTGTAAATTAACCTTGAAAACTTGTAAATTAACATTGTAAACTTGTAAATCTAACTTTTTTATTTAATCTAACTTGTAAACTAATTAACCGTGTAAACTTATAAATTAACCTTGTAAACTTGTAAATTAACCTTCTAAACTTGTAAATTAACCTTCTAAACTTGTAAATTAACCTTGTAAACTTGTAAATTAACCTTGTATATCTTGTAAATCTAACTTGCTGCAAAGAGCTTTATGCTCATGGCAAATTGGCAAATAATTTATTATTATTATTATTATTAAAATAATTTTTCTTACTAAGGTTTTGACGCTATGTCGCGGTGTCTAGCTAACCTTTTTCCGAAATTTTATGATAGAGAAAGTGGAGATGAGGGTATTGGAGAAAATAGCAGGAAAAACCAAATAAATCGTGTAAAACTATCATGAAAAACTTCCAAACTAAACATTATTGTATACAAATGATTGATTATTGTTGAAGATTATAAGGAAGAAAAGATGACTTTTGGCTCCTACTGCCATAAATAATTATTGTTATGAGAAAAAGGTTGTCGAGAAAACAGTAATTTTTCCTTTTTTTGACATCAAAACTCCATTTTTTCGGCAAAATTTCAAGAAAATGAAGAGCTTGAGGTAAATATCGACAAAATCTTTGTCAGTTTCACACCTGATTCATACTGTGCACCCAATATCACATAAGTAGTACTCTAGGTGCCTTTTTTGAAATAAAAAAGCTTTTTTTGGCAAAATTTCATGAAAATTAAGAGTTATGAGTTAAAAATCGACAAATCTTTATCACCTTCTAGCTTGATTTGGAATGTACATCCAATATCACATAAATAGATCTACTTTTGATCCCTTTTTTGACACAAAACGCTCATTTATTAGTAAAATTTCATGAAAATCAAGAGTTTTTTGGTAATAATTGACAAAATCTTCAGTTTCTAGCCTGAATCGGACTCTGCACCCAATATCACGTAAAAAGGTCTACTCTAGGTGAAACTTCATAGAAATCGAGAGTTTTAACGTAGAAAACGACTAAATCTACGTAAGTTTCTCACTTTTTTCGGGCTCTCTACCCTAAATCACATAAATAGACCTACTTTCGATCCGTTTTTTGACTCAAAGCGTTCTATTTTTTGACAAAATTTTACGAAAATCAAGAGTTTTAACGAAAAAATTGATAAAATCTTTGTCAGTTTCTAGCTTGATTTGGACCCTGCACCCAATAGGTTTACTCTGGATGCCTTTTTGACAAAAAAAAAATCACCCTTTTTTGGCAAAATTTCGTAGAAATTTAGAGTTTTGAGGTAAAAATCGATAGAAATCGAGAGTTGTGTGGTAAAAAACGGCTAAATCTTGGTCAGTTTCTCACTTTTTTCGGGCTCTCCAACCAAAATCACATAAATAGGTCTACTTTTGATGCTTTTTTTGACACAAAAAGTTCTTTTTTTGACAAAATTTCACGAAAATCAAGAGTTCGTCAGCTTCTAGCTTGAATTGGAATCTGCACCCAATATCACATCTCCTCTGGGTCCCTTTTTTAACATAAAAATGCCCTTTTTTGGCAAAATTTCATGAAAATCAAGAGTATGGAGGTAAAAATTGACAAAAACTTTGTCAGTTTCTAGCTTGATTCGGACTCTGCACCCAATATCACATCAAAAGGTTTACTCTAGGTGTCTTTTTTGACATGAAAACACCCTTTTTTGACAAAATTTCGTACAAAACTAGAGTTTTGAGGTAAAAATCGATAGAAATCGAGAGTTTTGTGGTAAAAAACGACTAAATCTTGATCACTTTCTTACTTTTTTCGGGCCCTCCACCCAAAATCACAAAAGTAGGTCTACTTTTCATCCCTTTTTTGACACAAAACGTTCTTTTTTTGACAAAATCAAGAGTTCGTCAGCTTCTAGCTAGAATTGGAATCTGCACCCAATATCACATCTCCTCTGGGTCCCTTTTTTAACATAAAAATGCCCTTTTTTGGCAAAATTTCATGAAAATTAGGAGTTTTGAGGTAAAAATCGACTAAATCTTCGTCAGTTTCTTATTTTTTTCGGACTCTCTACCCAAAATCACATAAGTAGGTCTACTTTTCATCCCGTTTTTTTGGCAAAATTTCATGGAAATGAAGAGTTTTGAGGTAAAAATCGATAGAAATCGAAAGTTTTGTGGTAAACAACGATTAAATCTTGATCACTTTCTTACTTTTTTCGGGCTCTCCACCCAAAATCACAAAAGTAGGTCTACTTTTCATCCCTTTTTGACACAAAACGTTCTTTTTTTGACAAAATTTTACGAAAATCAAGAGTTCGTCAGCTTCTAGCTAGAATTGGAATCTGCACCCAATATCACATCTCCTCTGGGTCCCTTTTTAACATAAAAATGCCCTTTTTTGGCAAAATTTCATGAAAATTAGGAGTTTTGAGGTAAAAAACCTACTAAATCTTCGTCAGTTTCTTATTTTTTCGGGCTCTCTACCCAAAGTCACATAAGTAGGTCTACTTTTCATCCCGTTTTTTTGGCAAAATTTCATGGAAATGAAGAGTTTTGAGGTAAAATCGATAGAAATCGAAAGTTTGTGGTAAAAACGACTAAATCTTGGTCAGTTTCTCACTTTTTTCGGGCTCTCCACCCAAAATCACATAAGTAGGTCTACTTTTCATCCCGTTTTTTTAAACACAAAACGCTCTTTTTTTTGGCAAAATTTCATGAAAATCAAGAGTATGGAGGTAAAATTGACAAAAACTTTGTCAGTTTCTAGCTTGATTCGGACTCTGCACCCAATATCACATCAAAAGGTTTACTCTAGGTGTCTTTTTTGACATAAAAACACCCTTTTTTGACAAAATTTCGTAGAAAACTAGAGTTTTGAGGTAAAAATCGATAGAAATCGAGAGTTTTGTGGTAAACAACGATTAATCTTGATCACTTTCTTACTTTTTCGGGCCCTCCACCCAAAATCACAAAAGTAGGTCTACTTTTCATCCCTTTTTGACACAAAACGTTCTTTTTTTGACAAAATTTTACGAAAATCAAAAGTTCGTCAGCTTCTAGCTAGAATTGGAATCTGCACCCAATATCACATCTCCTCTGGGTCCCTTTTTTAACATAAAAATGCCCTTTTTGGCAAAATTACATGAAAATTAGGAGTTTTGAGGTAAAAATCGACTAAATCTTCGTCAGTTTCTTATTTTTTTCGGGCTCTCTACCCAAAATCACATAAGTAGGTCTACTTTTCATCCCTTTTTGACACAAAACGCCCTTTTTTTTTGGGCAACATTGCTTGAAAATCAAAAGTTTTGATGTAAAAATCTAAATTAATAAAAAATAAATTTTCAATTTTTCTAAAGACCCTATATTTTGACAGTTTTTAGTACAGGGTATTCCAATCCCCATGGTTTTAATTAATTGCCCTCAGTTCAGCCACAAAAGGTTAAAAATTAGGAAGAAAACAATTTTTTTTTACAAAATCACGCTTTATTTCATTTTTTTTTTTTTTTTTTGGAAGAAGAAACTACTTACAAAAAAAATACTACCATTTACAAATCAAAAAATTTTAAAAACTAAAAAATATATTTACAAAGCCTTATAATTAAGCACAAAAATTAAAATTGTTCCGACCTTATAATTAAATTTAAATCTAATAAAGCTTATGTACCAATAAAATTTTCTCTTCTTAAAACTAATTAAAGCTGAGAGTATCACAATTTATAGCTTAACACGTTTTTTTAAGCTTTTATATATAAAAATCTATGTGAAAGACATACGGTATTGCTGAAAGATAAGCACGAAGTCAGGCCTGCTAGAACTTAAATGTAGATTCAGTTCATTTGGGCTTCTTCTTTTTCTCTCTTCGACCATCGCTTTGAAAGCGTCCCAGTAGTTGTTGAGGTTGATCCTTGGGAATTTGGTCACTTTTCCGTCGACCTTATGACCGAGGAGCTATAAAAAAATGTTTAGTATTTTTTTTGGGAGGAAAGATGAAAAACTTACTCTGGTCAAAGGGCGGAGGCGGATTCGTACCGGCGAGATGCGGGAAGGGCGTTCGCTTGGAATCGCCTCGACGTTATTTTGCTTCAAGCACATTTTGGTCAATGATGAGATTGCCCTTGGTCTGCTATTATAGGTTTCCCCCACCTTTTTCACCGGCTTCGAACAACCTGCCCTACCACACCGTACCCGCCTACTCCTCCGCCTAAACCCTCCCTTATAACGAACTTTTTCCTATTGTTGCCATGTGTTATAAATCCTTCATTATTTAAGTTTTTAACGTTTTTCTATACGTCATTAAAATCCTAGAAATGGAAACTGGACATCTTCTGCAGCCTAAAATCAAACTGATTGTCTTTTGATCGTTTACCAAATTTTTTTTTTGGCTATATCCACAGTTTTCGACCCGAAAATACCTCTGTACATAATTTCACTCATTTTTCTAAATTTTTTGCCTTTTTAAACCCAATTTCTCTTCAATTTTTGGCCTGAAACATCCACTAGATTGGCATTCCACCGTATTTTGGCACCAAAAACCATATTTATCAAATTTTATTGTAATTTTCCTTGATTTTTTTGTGCAAAAAACCTCCTTTTAAACCGATCTTTTTGAGCCATAAATCTACAATTTTACAAGAAAGATCGTTTTATTCGATTTTTCATGAAAGGTTCGACTTCTAAGTCATTTCCTTGCTACTTTTGGCCTAAAACATTTTTGTTGGATTTTCAGGTTTTTTTTCTTTCTATTTTTTCTTTTCAAGGTATTTGCCTCTAATTTTTGGCCTAAAACATCCTCTTCATTGGTATTCCAGATGTTTTTCCCTGTATTTTGCCCCCCCCCCCCCCAAAAAAAAAACCCTATTTAGCAGATTTTTTGTAATTTTCATTGATTTTTCGGCAAAAAAACGGACTTTTAAGGGGCTTCCCGGTTTTTTTGAACAAGAACTTTGATCTTTTTATTCGATTTTTCATTAATGGTCTGACTTTTAAGTCATTTTCTTCATAGTTTTGAAAACATTGAATTGTCAGGTGTTTTTCACGGTTTTTGGGCCCAATAATTCCATTTTTACGAATTTTTTTTTCCTAGATTTTAGGCCGAAAATTTTATCTTCTCCCCATCAATTTTACTAGAATTTTAGACGTTTTCTTAGATTTTCAGCCATGGCCTTTAATGCCATTTTTGTGGAATTTTGCTTCCATTTCTTCCATTTTTCTTCCCCTAGCTTCCTATTTACCTCCTCCTCTTTATTTTATATATCTTTATTTAAGGTTAATTAATAACTTTTAAATTTTATCTTTAATTAAGCTCTAATGGGTACTTGTACAGATACTTGTAAATCTAACCTTTTTATTTAATCTAACTTGTAAACTAATTAACCTTGTAAACTTGTAAATTAACCTTGTAAACTTGTAAATTAACCTTGTAAACTTGTAAATCTAACTTTTTTATTTAATGGAACTTGTAAACTAATTAACCTTGTAAACTTGTAACTTAACCTTGTAAACTTGTAAATTAACCTTGTAAACTTGTAACTTAACCTTGTAAACTTGTAACTTAACCTTGTAAACTTGTTACTTAACCTTGTAAACTTGTAAATTAACCTTGTAAACGTGTAAATTAACCTTGTAAACTTGTAAATTAACCTTGTAAACTTATAAATTAACCTTGTAAACTTGTAAATCTAACTTTTTATTTAATCTAACTTGTAAACTAATTAACCTTGTAAACTTGTAAATTAACCTTGTAAACTTGTAAATTAACCTTGTAAACTTGTAAATTAACCTTGTAAACTTGTAAATTAACCTCGTAACCTTGTAAATTAACCTCGTAACCTTGTAAATTAACCTTGTAAACTTGTAAATTAACCTTGTAAACTTTTAATTAACCTCGTAAACTTGTAAATTAACCTCGCAACCTTGTAAATTAACCTTGTAAACTTGTAAATTAACCTTGTAAACTTTTAAATTAACCTTGTAAACTTGTAAATTAACCTCGTAACCTTGTAAATTAACCTCGTAACCTTGTAAATTAACCTTGTTAACTTGTAAATTAACCTTGTAAACTTGTAAATTAACCTTGTAAACTTGTAAATCTAACTTTTTTATTTAATCTAACTTGTAAACTAATTAACCTTGTAAACTTGTAAATTAACCTTGTAAACTCGTAAATTAACCTCGTAACCTTGTAAATTAACCTTGTTAACTTGTAAATTAACCTTGTAAACTTGTAAATTAACCTTATAAATCTTGTAAATCTAACTTGCTGTAAAGAGCTTTATGCTCATGGTAAATTGGCAAATAAATTATTATGATATTTTTGGCCCTTATCTTCGTTTTTTCAAGGTGTTTTTCCACCCGTCTATCTCAATTTTACAAGAATTTTAGCCATTTCGATTTTCAGCCATGGTCTTTAATGCCATTTTTGTGGCATTTTTCTTCCATTTTTGGCCAAACATATTCGTTTTCCGCTGCATTTTTGCAAAAAAAAATCATATCTTTTGCAAGATTTTTGGCAACTTTTCAAAATTTTCAGACCAAAAAACACCATTCTTCATAATGTTGTGTAGTTTCGATGTAAGGGTCGTTCAATGATTTATGATTTGTAGATTTAACCTTCTGAATAAACTGGTACTCCCCGATCGAGTAATATAGAAAAGCAAGGGATGGCACTTACCGGTCTATTGGACAATAGAGGGTCTTTATTGTGGGGGAGTTGGGTTTGTGAGGAGTTTACACAATACAAGGTGTTCATCCAACGGTTTTTCTTCTTTATAGGACGATCTGGAGACGGATAAGAAGGAGAATGCGGGGAACTAAACGAAAAATGGAGGGAAACCCGAGTAGATGACAGGTGTTTTGCTGATCAGGTGCTGTATGAGGTTTCCCGCCATTTTTTCCATACCGCCAAATCACTCGTTTTGTTAACAACCAGTTGATTAGTATGTTTTGAGCATTTTCATCAAGCTCGATTTAACAAAAAACGTACTGGACTAATCGGTGACTTCCCAAGTGCACTAAAAATCGATTAGGATAATTTGAAATAGTTTTAACTTCCTTAAAGAAGTTATTGTGATACCCTCCATGTCGGGTTTTTGGGGAGGGTCTTCCGGGGTCCGGAGGGTAAAATCGAATATTGATCTTTACCGATCTCAACTTTGTCTGTGGTTCCGGCCGGCCGGCCGGCCGTCCGGCACGCCGTAGCATTTTTTTCCGGAACACTTTAGGGCCACAGTTTTCATCCGATTTTCACCAAATTTTTACACAAATTTCTTTAGCCGGTGAAGAAGAATATGACGAGGGCGATTTTTGAATTTCGAAAAAATGGCGGAGATATGTCTGTTTGAAATTTTAAAAAATTCGCTGCGGCCGAACCGTTAATCCGATTTTCACCAAATTTTCACCAATTACTCCTTATATTTTTTAAGAATTTTTGGTGCAAAAAAATTGCCACTTTTTAATCATTAATTTTTTTTAGTAGGGAGAAATTTCGTACTTCTACCCTTTACGAGAGGCACATCCCTAGGCCAAAGAGCCCATTATTTCTACCTTGAGACTTAAAAAATTTTTCGAAAAAAAAAAGAAGAAGAATAAAGAAAAAGAAAGAAAAACCCGGAAAATTTTTCGAAAAAAAAAATTTTTTTTGACAAGAAAACTTAGAAAATTTTTCGAAAAAAAGAACTTAAAAAATTTTTCGAAAAAAAAAAAAAAAAAAAAGGAAAACCCGGAAAATTGTTCGAAAAAAACTTTGAAAATTTTTTGAAAAAAAAAAAATTTTTTTTTGGACAAAAAAACTTAGAAAATTTTTCGAAAAAAAAAACCCGGAAAATTTTTCGCAAAAACAAACTTGCAAAATTGTCCTTTATACTTTCCCTCCTTACTAAATCCCCTTCCTTTATACTTCCCCCTCCATTATACTTCCCCCTCTGTTATACTTCCCCCTCTGTTATACTTCCTACTCCGTTATACTTTCCCCTCCGTTATACTTCCCCCTCCGTTATACTTCCCTCTCCCATATACTTCCCCCTCCGTTATACTTCCCCTCCCATATACTTCCCACTACGTTTTACGTCCCCTCCGTTATACTTCCCCCTCCTATATAGATACTTCTCTTTAAGGAAGTTTTCGTTGGAAGCTCTTCAAACCAGTACTTTAGGAATGCTATGGTGGTTTTCATTAACATTTGATAGTTTAATTCCATTCCCTTAACATTTGATAAGAGTTATCAAAAATTTACTAATTTTCGTTTTCTAAAAAGCAAGTTTTGCTGTCCAGAAAAGTAAATCTGTTGTTTATTTTTTTTAAACCTAAACTAGACGGCAGGTGCTCATAAAGATATTTCCCGCCATTTTAAACGTCTCCATGATATCCTTGGTTTTTTTTTATTAAATCCAAGGGGTTAATTCTCGAAGGAATCGCATCTTGAAAAAAAAATCCATTGAAGATAATTAAAAGGTAAGTTTTTAAGGGAAAAAAACGAGATAAACAAAACCTTGCTAACCGGTTTCAATTAAACCGGCTTCTTAAATAATGATGAAAAACCGGCTTTCGTTAATAACTAATTTTAAGCTGTTTCAGTTTGTAAAATCAAACATACAATGTAAAATGTTAACTAAATAATTATTAGCTTTGTTCCATCCGCAGTTTGAAACTGGTTTGAAACTCCTAGAGCATGCGCGGAGGGATTTGCACGTCAGATGACTTTAGATTTGACTATATCAACTACGTCTAATTTTACGTCAAATCCTTCTGCGCATTTTTCAAACCAGTTTCAAACTGCGGTTGGAACAAAGTTATTAAAATTTTTTAAAAAATTTAGCTGGCGTTTTCGTGGGATCACCCTCCGGCCTATTTTTTCTATGTACTCGTAGAATCCATAAACTATTCGGCAAATTTTAATTATCAAGGTGTACAAAATGAAACTCGGCTAAAATGTACAAAATTCAAATTTACCCTGTGGCTGAGTTTCATTTTGTACACCTAATAAATAAAAATTGTAGGAAATTTAATTTTCTATAAATGTGTAAATTTTTTTTCTAGTATGCACCATTTTCGGAAAATAATTTTTTTTTAAATAAATTTATCTTGAAAACAGTGCGTCCTAGAGAAAAAATGAATAAAATAAAAATTAAAGAGAATTAAATTTCCAACTGATTTTATTTAGTGCATTTTTTCAATATCTGTAACGGTTTACGATTTACAATCCTTTAAAAATTAACCTTCTTAATGGTTATACTTCAATAACCTTCTTACACGGAGAAGGTCAACTTTTGATGGACTTTAACGCCTAAAATTTTGAAAAAATGAACTACTAGGTGTACAAAATGAAACTCGGCTAAAATCTACAAAATTCAAATTTACCCTGTGGCTGTGTTTCATTTTGTACACCTAATACATACTTTTCTAACCTCATTTTGTTATAAAAACTTATTTTTTTTTTGTCTTTCCGTCGCTTTTTCCTTTTCTTACCTACCTCAGATGATAACAAAATTCTTCACTCAACAAAGTTTACTTATTTGGAGGAAGTCATAAAAATACATCTTTTATCAAAGCCTGAAGATATTTGACTGAACGATCGTTAATCAGTTATATTAGATGATTAGCGATTAGATGATTAGCTAATTAGAAAATTAGCGGTTAGTGCAAGGGAAAAGTCTCTTTTTCTAGTAATCATCGATTAAAATCCTAGGGGAGCCCATAATTTTTTTCCATGTTTCTGAGGGCCTTCGATTCTCAACTTTTTAGTCTGTCTGAGGATTAAGGGGGATCAGACCTCCGGAACATTTTGTTTAAACAATAAGAGATCGCAGCACTTTCGTCCCTAAAATTACTTTCCTATATTTGAGCACTAAAAATCGTCTAAAATTTTTTTATAAAAGCTCCTTCTCGTTATTTAGGGAATGTCCAGGCGGCCTTGGGAGCAGTTTTTCCGAAAAGTTTTCCTTTGGAAAATGGAAAACTAACTTTTCGACTAAAACATTTTTTTTCAAAAAAACCGCTAGCCATTTTGAAGCTTTTGAGGAGCTCTTTCCAAAAACATATTATATAAGAATATCCTATGAATAGTTTCGTCGTAATCCTTTTACAAAGATTTTTAGGAAAAATGACCGCGCGCTAATGAAGGAGTTAGGATTATGCTGAAGAAGTTCGTTAGGAGGAGTTCTGGAGGTTTGAACTTTTCCGTTACAGGTGTTTTTTGTACGTGTGATTTCAGAGTCGTAAAGTTTCGACTGAATGAGAATCTAGCAGGTGAGCACGATTTTTGTACAGTCGCTTGGAACATCCGGAAGCCCCTCTTAGGGTGGAACTAATTAGCCTCTTCTCCATAAATGCCATTTTGAAAAATACAAATGTATCTTTATTCCGTTCTATCGACTTGAAATTTGAAAGAGCTCCTTGTATGAAGATGTAAGTTTTTTTTTAAAAAAAGATAAGAGCGCAGTTGGTTAAGATTTTGATGCCGGAGAACTGGTTTTCCCACGGGTTTATCTAAAGTCAAACTCGACCCCGCTGATAAGGCGAACAAAGACGGGGCCTATCTCAAACTTCATTCCGTTGACACGGGACCACCCGAGGAACTCAACATCACATACATCATGTACACTTCTTATTGAAAAGATATTAATTATTTCGACGTCCGATGTCATTTTTTAAGGTCTCTATTTTGTAATCTTTCCCATCGAGAAGTCATTGTGCTACCCTCCATGTTCAATTGGTAGATGTGGGACTTCTAGACTGACTAAGAGGATTTTTCCGAACTTCGCAATTTTTTTCCGGAGTACGTGGAGGCAGAGGATATTCATCGGATTTTCGCTCAATTTTCAACAAATCTTTTTCTCGTAGTTATCTTGAAAATTCGTGAAAGTTTTGAAGTCGCCAAAATGGCGACAATCCGAGGTTTGTCTTGAATTTCTTCAAATCTTTGCAAAAGGATTACCACGAAACTATTTATGGGGTTTTCTTATATAATATGTTTTTGGAAAGAGCTCGTCAAAAGCTTCAAAATGGCTTGCGGTTTTTTTTGGAAAAAATGTTTTAGTCGAAAAGTTAGTTTTCCATTTTCCAAAGGAAAACTTTTTCGGAAAAACTGCTCCCAAGGCCGCCTGGACATTCCCTAAGTAACGAAAACGAGATTTTGTAAAAAATTTTCCGACGATTTTTAGTGGTCAAATATAGGAAAGTAATTTTTGTGGCGAAAGTGCTGCGATCTCTTGTTTTCGAAACAAAATGCTCCGGAAGTATGGTCTCCCCTTGATGTTCTTCCTTTCCTTTTAGTATGTTACCGTCAGCTCTAAAAGGTTAAAAAAACAACCCCCCTTAATTTTGAGCGTAGATTACGAATTTCAAAATGTTTTTTCGATTGCGCATGCGCAGAACGTCCAAAACGCTAATTTTCTTTTAAAACGGCCAAAACTTCCTTAACTTAAATGAGAACACCTATTTTTGATTGCAGATTCAGATTCTGCAGACAATTTCATGTAAAATACACTCTTTTTATGCTTTATTAGAAGCTTTTTATCAATTAAAAATAAATAACGTCATGATGAGATCCATGCAACAATGCATCCATTTTTCAAGCTGTAAGGCTATTATAACCACGTCATTGGTTGGGTCTCCAAGACCAAATGGGGTCAAAAAGACCCATTGTTTTCCAGGTTTTGGTCATATTGTGATTGGCGGCCCTGGCCGTCCGTCCGTCATTTCAGCTCCCTCCCTTTATTTTCCGAAACATACAATGCTCGGTGCAATAAATTCTGTCAAGCGGGAGAGTGGAAATACGTCAGACGCGTGTCGGAGTCGCGTGTTGCGGAGTCGTCAGCGCTCGAGGCACGCACGCGGCTCGGTCAGAATGAGTTCGAAAAGAACCCCTTCCTGTAAATAGGGAAAACGTACATAGTAGGGATCGAAAGAAAGACGATGAAGAAAAAGAGAGAGAAAGAAAAGAAAAAGGAAAAAAAAAGAAAGGAATAAGGAGAGGCGATTTTGGGAGGAGGGAGATCCCAGCTGCCACCGTGAGAAAGAGTCCAACTCCCGAGTTCCCACACAGGCTTGCACCTGACCGCCTCCGCTCCTCCGCATCCAAAAACACACTCCCGGACACACGCCTTCCCTCCACCATCTTCTCTCCTTACCAAAACAACCTCAAAAAAAAGACAAGACCTCCCCTCTTTGAACGTGCCCTTATTTGCCCGCTCAATTATCCATATATTTTTTTTAAATTAATTTCTTCTTATGCAAATCACTAATTAAATGGGCGTCGAGTCTTTATGTTTACGACTTTGATAAATCTGATTCAACAAAATGAATTTTCAGTGATAAAATATTTCATTGAGCTTTCTAACCCTTTAATTTAGTCGAGATCAGATTATAATTTCAAATCCGGCCGCGACAGCTACCGTTCGCCCGCTTTAATTATATACGAAATGATAAAGTGAGACAACAACAAAAAAATATCAACTTTTCTTTTTAGAATTATTTAAATTCGTGTTTACATAACTGTGAATTTTCGAGGCCTACGTGGTTTCTAAATTGAGACCTCCTATTGGATAATTGGCCCCAGATGCTAAAGTACAAGTTCGACGGGAACTCAAAGTAATATTGAACTTTTGAACTTTCTTAAAGAAGTTATTGTTTTACCCTCCATGTCGGGTTTTGAGGAAGGGTCTTTCAGACCCCGCAGGGTCAAATCGATTGATCCCAACTGTCTCTGTGGTTCCGTCCGGCTGGCTGTAGCATTTTCACCAAATTTCACCAAATACTCCTTGTATTTTTTACGAATTTGTGGTATAAAAAATTTTTTTTTTAGTAGGGAGAAATTTGATATTTTCACCCTTTATGAGAGTGACTTCCCTCGGGCAGAAAGCCCGCAATTTCCACCTTGAAATGCATTATGATGAACGTTTTCGACTATTTTCTTTATGTTGAGTTGCACATTTTTTATGGTGAAACACGCGATTTCTGCTATTTTATGGTCAAATGCATTATGGTGAACCGCATTATGTCGCATGGAGGGTAGTGCAATAACTTCTCTTTGAGAAAGTTAAAAGACATATGGCTGCATGTCGTCGGATTTGGCGCACATATGACAAAAGAGATGGAAAGAAAAAAATTTGGGCAAAAAACAAAACGGCGAAAGCCCTCACCTGGGCCGATCCTCTTTTGCGGACTACGCGGGAGGCCTCGATTTTATTCGACAACTAAAAGTCGCTTCGGGTTAAAAATTATAAAAAACTTGCTTCTAAATAAATACTTGTAATATGTAAATTTACATGTTTTGAGAGGCGTTTTTGAAATCACTAATCTCCGTTTTAAAAATAAACGTCGTCAAATTCACGGGAGTCCGTACAATGTCGCGGATTTTTCGGCGTCGCCAAGCAATTAGGATGGATTAAGCTTAATGGGAGAGGCGATTAGCGTTTCGGCTTCCCACGGCCTCCATGAATATTTAGGTTTCCGGGCACCGCTTCCGCTCTCCATTCACGCTTTTGACTCCGAAAACCGTCAATTCTCAATGAACTTTTCATTGAGAAACAATAATTTCTTTTAAAATATCCATCTATTAGGTGTACAAAATGAAACTCAGCCCCAGGGTAAATTTGAATTTTGTAGATTTTAGCCGAGTTTCATTTTGTACACCTAGTAGTTCATTTTTTCAAAATTTTGAACATTGTAGGCGCTAAAGTCCATCAAAAGTTGACCTTCTCCGTGTAAGAAGGTTATTGAAATATAACCATTAAGAAGGTTAATTTTTAAAGGCTTGTAAATCGTAAACCGTTACAGATATTGAAAAAATGCACTAAATAAAATCTGTTGGAAATTTAATTCTCTTTAATTTTTATTCTATTCATTTTTTCTCTAGGACGCACTGTTTTCAAGATAAATTCATTTAAAAAAAAATTATTGTCCGAAAATGGTGCATCCTAGAAAAAATAATAAGTGCAAATTTATAGAGAATTAAATTTCCTACAATTTTTATTTATTAGGTGTACAAAATGAAACTCAGCCATAGGGTAAATTTGAATTTTGTAGATTTTAGCCGAGTTTCATTTTGTACACCTAGTAGTTCATTTTTTCAAAATTTAAAACATTTTAGGCGTTAAAGGCCATCAAAAGTTGACCTTCTCCGTGTAGGAAGGTTATTGAAGTATAACCATTAAGAAGGTTAATTTTTAAAGGCTTGTAAATCGCAAACCGTTACAGATATTGAAAAAATGCACTAAATAAAATCTGTTGGAAATTTAATTCTCTTTAATTTTTATTCTATTCGTTTTTTCTCTAGGACGCACTGTTTTCAAGATAAATTTATTTAAAAAAAAATTATTGTCCGAAAATGGTGCATCCTAGAAAAAAATAATAAGTGCAAATTTATAGAGAATTAAATTTCCTACAATTTTTATTTATTAGGTGTACAAAATGAAACTCAGCCATAGGGTAAATTTAAATTTTGTAGATTTTGAGTTTCATTTTGTACACCTAATATTTTTTAGGTAGTTTTTTTTTATGTCTGTGGGTTGCGTGTTGTTAAAAACAGTAGTCTTTTGAATAACCAAATTACCGAGTTAGGTGTGGTAAGGCACTAAACTGGGGGGTAAAAAAGACCCAACAAAGGCCCTAATCTATTCAGATTTTTTTTAAAGGAAAACTTTTTTTAAAACCTCGGACTACCGCGGGTAACCAGGTAGCAATTCCATTAGGGTCCAAATTATGCTGTCCCGGATTTAGAAAGCTTCTGATTACTATCTATAAAAACTTAGGTAACTATTAAAATTCTGAGGATTTACCGCCGACCCCTTTTTTTCTGAGCACTTCAAGGCCGCAACGTTCCTCCAAAAAGTCTCTTATCTGCCTTAAACCGAGAAAAACTGTTGAAAATCCAGTTAAAATTGAGTTTATACGTCCAAAAAAGGAGAAAAGCTCCCAAAAATGCGAAATTTACCAGGTTTGTTTTGGTTTGAAACTCCTGGAGCGTGCGCAAAAGGATTTGACGTCAAAGACGTCGTTAAAATCGTTTGTCCGTCAAGTCTGAAGTCATCTGACGTCAAATTTGACGTGCAAATCCTTCTGCGCATGCTCCAGGAGTTTCAAACTCCGTTTGGAACGACGCTTTGGTGAAAATACCCCGAGTCCTTTAAAATTTTAGGGGAAAACCTCGATTTTTGAAGACTATAATACGCTTTTTATCCCTGGTTTCCAGAGATTTTCTGAAGTCATCTGTCGTCAAATTTGACGTGCAAATCCATCTGCGCATTCTCCAGGAGTTTCAAACTCCGTTTGGAACGAAGCTATGGTGAAAATATCGTTTGTCCGTCAAGTCTGAAGTCATCTGACGTCAAATTTGTCGTGAAAATCCATCTGCGCATTCTCCAGGAGTTTCAAACTCCGTTTGGAACGAAGCTATGGTGAAAATACCCCGACTCCTTTAAAATTTTAGGGGAAAACCTCGTTTTTTGAAGACTATAATGCGCTTTTTACCCCCGGTTTCCAGAGATTTTCTGAAGTCATATGACGTCAAATTTGACGTGAAAATCCTTCTGCGCATGCTCCAGGAGTTAAAAACTCCGTTTGGAACGAAGCTATTGTGAAAATATCGTTTGCCCGTCAAGTCTGAAGTCATCTGACGTCAAATTTGACGTGCAAATCCTTCTGCGCATTCTCCAGGAGTTTCAAACTCCGTTTGGAACGAAGCTATGGTGAAAATACCCCGACTCCTTTTAAATTTTAGGGGAAAACCTCGTTTTTTGAAGACTATAGTGCGCTTTTTATCCCTGGTTTCCAGAGATTTTCTGAAGTCATATGACGTCAAATTTTACGTGAAAATCCTTCTGCGCATGCTCCAGGAGTTTAAAACTCCGTTCGGAACGAAGCTATGGTGAAAATATCGTTTGTCCGTCAAGTCTGAAGTCATCTGACGTCAAATTTGACGTGCATATCCTTCTGCGCATGCTCCAGGAGTTTCAAACTCCGTTTGAAACAACGCTCTGGTGAAAATACCCCGACTCATTTAATATTTTAGGTGAAAACCTCGTTTTTTGAAGACTATAGTACGCTTTTTATCCCCGGTTTCCAGAGATTTTCTGTCAAGTTTTTCCGTGCGTCCACTGGCAAATCGAAACAGCGGTTCAATTTGCACATTTCACTCGAAATAAACAAATGTGGTTTTCAAAAAACACTTTCAGGTAAAATTTCGGTCCCTACGGTCATCTATTTATCAGTCATCCACTCGAAAAACCCGCAACCTTACACTTGTCAGAAAAAGGGGTTTAAAATTCTTCGAGAGCAGCTGCTCACAGCAAACAGCAGGTAGAGTTTACCGCAACGGAAATTCCAACGCTGTTGACAAACAGGGACGAGCTTAACTCGTGACGGGCGTTTATTATATTTGGAGAGAGAAAAAGGGGTTTCTTTGCCTTTCTTCCACCTGCTGAGAAAATACCAAAAAAAAAAAAAAATTTTAATCAATTTTTATGAATAGCGAGAGTTCTTGAATGAAATGACGTCATGGCGAAATCGCTTTCGATCTCCCTCGATCACCTGTTGCTCTAGTAAAATAGCATCTGCTCCTATTTCGTAATTAACTGTTACGTCAAACCCAAAAGCTCCCAGCCAATTTTTCGTTTTATTCTATTTTAAAAGAAACCTAACATTTATAAGTAACCTAACCCTAAACTTCTACCATCTAAGAGTTCGCGTGTTCTTATTTTAGAAGGCGATGTTGGAAGATGCTACAAGACTCTTAAATTACCGATTTATGTCATGTTAAATGACTTATTAAGAACCACTAAATTATATCAAGAATGAATTTCCCATAATTAAATCCTCGATGTTCCTCTTTCTATTTTATGGTTATTACGCCGTGATTGTCGGTTTTTCTGGCTTCTTTCATTCTTTTTTTTTTTACGTTTAATGGTGTATTAAAAGCCACGTGGTAATGGACACGTGTGGATCCCGTTTCTTGAAGGAGCGAGTCCCGGAGCGGGTCGCACCTGCTCTTCTTTCCCACGGATCGTTCGAGACGCACCCCTCCCCCCCCCCCATCATGCGGCGACCCACCCGCACGTTTTTTTGGACCACTCGTCATCTGGCCAATTAGCGATCACTGATAAACAATTTAATCATTTTGGCCTTCTTTTCTTCGGAGTCCGACGGATTAGAGTGATTGGCTGTAGTCAATGAGGAAAGGAGGGATCTATGAAATTTTGCAACTTTTTCATTTTTTTAAATTTATTTACGAGGGTTTTCAACTACTCAGGTTATATCACCCTCGCGTCAGTGGTGTTTTCCGTCGGAAAAGTTCATTTAGGTACATTGGGTTCAATTTGGGGACCGCCCGCTTTGAACCCTGGACCCCATTGATGAACGCCGTATCGCAATGTTTGGGATTAACGCCTTAACACGCGCGGCCACCGCGACGCCCTTTTCATATTTTGGGAAATCAAAATTCAGTTTCAGTTATCCCTTTCCCTCAGAAGCCCTTACTTTGCTGAAAAAAAAAAAAAAAAAAAAAAAAAAAAAAACTTTTGACCCTCGACGCCCGATAAAGAGTCTAAAGAGGCCACAGTCTACACTCTACACCTTCTAGCCATCCCACTAACTTGAGGACACATTATTTCTTAAGAAAGGGAGAAAAAACAATTGATTTTGTCGCAAAAGAGAGGTTGATTTTTTCCCCTCTTCTCTTCAATGGGAGGTCAGGTGTTGGCCGGAAGTGTTCACGGAACTCCGCAACAGGTTCCGCCATTAAAAATTTAAAGGGAAGAGGGGTGAGTTTTCATTCAATTCCTTACTTCCGGCCCCTCAATGACTTTTTCCGTTTCATTGATAGACTTTTTCGATCAATGAGTTCAACGCCGCCCTAAAACATGGCTCTTTTCTTCACCAATTTTAAGACTTTAAAAAAATATCTTTACTTTGATAAGGGTGTTAAGTCAGGCTCCAAACTGTTGACAAACAATCGGAGGGAAAAAAAGGGTACAGAAAAAAAGCAGAAGTAATGGCAGAAGGAATTGATAAAGATAAAAGGTGAGAGAGTGAGATAAAAGATGGAAGGTTCGTCGTCGCTCCGCCGTGGGAAAGAGAGGCAGGTGGCTCGGAAGAACACCTTCGGACCCCGGTCGAGTGGCGTTTTTATTTGTTTACCTTTCCACTCTTTCCTACCGTGCTACGCTCCAGATTTAACTTTCCGACCCAGAACCGCCAATTACCGACCGGGAAGATCTCGTTTCTACCCGATAGGCCCACTCCTTCACACCTCTACCTTCTAATTCTCCTCACAATATTTTATTCATTTATTCTTGAATATCAGCTGATTATATTAATTATCCATTTTAAAAAAAAATTTTCTATCATGGTAATATTTTTTTTTTCTCTTTAACCTTCCCCCATTAGTTTGTCCAATTTCCTTTTCCCGAGAAAGAAAATAATAGGCCCTCCAGAAGAAAATGAGTGAAGCCAGGTAGTAGATTGGAATTTAAAAGGCTTACGTGTAATTCCAGTGGGCGTAATTGGATTTTACGGAATTTCAAGTAATTGCTCCGTGTATGGCTGCGGTCACGCTTCTTTCGGAGACGTTGGGTTTTCGACGAGATTTTAAGTGTTTGGATTTTTGGAATGAAAAGTATTTAGTCCTAAAAAAAGTACTAGTTTGAAGTGCTTTCAACGAAAACTTCCTTAAAGAGAAGGAAAATATAGGAGGGGGAAGTATAACGGGAGAAAGTTTACATAGGGGGAGTATAAAGGAGGGGGAAGTATTTTTAATTCAGATTTTTTTTTTTTTTGCAAAAAATGTTATACCTATTTAAATGTGTTTTTTTTTTAAATTTTCCAACTTTTATTATTTAATTTCAATTTTCCATTTTTTTCCGAAAAAATTTTCTTTTTTTTTCTCTCCAAAAATTTACAATTTTGTTTCAATTTTTTCTCGAATTTTCAGTTTTCTTTTTTTCCGATTTTTAAAACTTTTTTCAAAAAAATAGCATCAAGGTAGAAATAATGGGCTTTTTGCCCAAGGGATGTGTATCATGAGTGGAAGTATAAAATTGCTCCCTACTAAAAAAATTTTTTTGATACCAAAAATTCGTAAAAAAATATAAGGAGTATTTGGTGAAAATCGGACCACAAAGATTGTTAAAGATCCGTAATCGATTTGACCCTCCGGGGTCTGGAAGACCCTTCTTCTAAATCCCGAAGTGGGGGGGGGGGGTAAAACAATAATTCTAGGAAGTTAAAAACGGTTGGTCTCTAACAAAAGATTTTTTTTTCTGAATGGACGCAGTTTCGCAACATTTCCTTTTTTGCCGATCGTTGGTACGTGACCGTCGGTAAGTTTTACGGTATTAACGGTCGGATGTGACTTGTAAGCCGTGCGAAGTGATCTCGGATCACGAGCTTCCCTTTTGTTATTGGGCGTGGGTGCAACACAACTCTCGCCTTCATTCAACAAAATGTCTATTCAAGCGGCCCTTCTCACTCCCAAAAGTAAATCTTTCAACTTCTTTTACCTCTCTTCAACTCTGTCATAATCGCTCAATTTTATGCTGAAAAGAAAACAAGCTTAACCTTGAATTATCATCATTCATCGCCAACAACACTTTATTCAGGAGATTTATTGTTTTGGACATCTATGGTAATTTTAGGAAGCCAATTTTTGACTTAATCGTATGCGACGATCAAATCATTGTTGGTTTCTACTGTTTTCTCTGTCTTAAGGAGGTGAGATTTTTAAATCGAATTTTAAATCGATCTATCGATTAGGAAACCCCATAGACCAGTGTTTCTCAACCTTTTTGAAGCCTGCGCCCCCTGTAAACAAGCATTTTAGCGACGCCGCCAAGGGGAGCTTGAAAACGGGAGCCGGATTATAGGTTTCGGTCCAAAGGGCCGGATTATTGGCTTTCCGACCAGTGTTCCAGAATATAGGTTTTTTTGGACCAAAGGGCCGGATAGGTTTTCCGACCAAAGTTCCAGAATATAGGTTTTTTTTAACCAAAGGGCCGGAATATAGGTTTTCCGACCAAAGGCCGGATTATAGGTTTTCGGACCAAAGTTACAGAATATAGGTTTTTAACCAAAGGGCCGGAATATAGGTTTTCCGACCAAAGGGCCGGATTATAGGTTTTCGGATCAAAGGGCCGGATTATAGGTTTTTTTGGACCAAAGGGCCGGAATATAGGTTTTCCGACCAAAGTTCCAGAATATAGGTTTTTTAACCAAAGGGCCGGAATATAGGTTTTCGGATCAAAGGGCCGGATTATAGGATTTTTGGACCAAAGGGCCGGATTATAGGTTTCGGATCAAAGGGCCGGATTATAGGTTTTTTTGGACCAAAGGGCGGAATAGGTTTTCCGACCAAAGCTCCAGAATATAGGTTTTTGAACCAAAGGGCCGGATTATTGGTTTTCGGACCAAAGTTCCAGAATATAGGTTTTCGGACAAATGAAAAAAAGGACTCACCCTAACGGCCCCAGCCACTTAGGCGTTATTTGCATAACGCCCCCAGTAACTTCTTGCCGCCCCAGGGGGGTGGTACCGCCCCCGTTGAAATCACTGCCATAGACAAATGAAAAAGTGCCCGCTATTTTTGTTGTTTTTACGTTTCCTCAATAATCGTGTTTTTTACCTAACGGAACAATATCTAGGATGTACTGCACTTATCAGTTTGATTCTTTTTTCAATTGACGCAGAATCGCCTAATCTAAAATTATATCCAGGCAAATTTAAAATTCATCGATTAGTTAGTTTATTAGGTGTACAAAATGAAACACAGCCACAGGGTAAATTTGAATTTTGTAGATTTTAGCGAGTTTCATTTTGTACACTAGTAGTTCATTTTTCAAAATTTTCAACATTTTAGGCGTTAAAGTCCATCAAAGTTGACCTTCTCGGTAAGAAGGTTATTGAAGTAAAACCATAAGAAGGTTAATTTTTAAAGTCTTGTTAAATCGTAAACCGTACCAGATATTGAAAAATGCACTAAATAAAATCTGTTGGAAATTCAATTCTCTTTAATTTTGATTCTATTTATTTTTCTCTAGGACGCACTGTTTTCAAGATAAATTTAATTTAAAAAAAATTATTTTCCGAAGTGGTGCATAGAAAAAAATAATTAAGTACAAATTTATAGAAAATTTAATTTCCTACAATTTTTAATTATTAGGTGTACAAAAAACTCAGCCACAGGGTAAATTTGAATTTTGTAGATTTTAGCGAGTTTCTTTTGTACACCTAATAATAACCAATTATCAACTTTGTGGACACTGGGTGATAATAGTTTCTAAGGGAAATTTTTCTCGAGAATCGTTTCATGTGGTTAGTTCTATTTATGACCGATAGGTGCGATCAAATCTTTCTTCAATTGGTCTTAAAAACCTCGTTACTGTAAAAAAAGGTAAATTTTTCTCTATCAGGAATTCATATAAAACAAAATCATGAAATAAACAAAAAAAATCTAAAACCGTAAATATTTTTAAATTAACCTTCGAAACTTATAAAAAGCAATTTTCGCCATGACCCATCGTAAATAAAACGTTTTACGGAGCTTATAAAAAATGTAAAAAAAAAAAAAAAAAATAAAACGCCGCTTTCCTCCTCCTCAATATTTAAACACGAGTCTCATAAATTAGAGTGGGAAATTTTTATAACCCGAGCCTATGAGAAACATTCAATATAAGAGAGAGAAAAAAATATTTTTTATCTTCACGGCTCCACTAGAGTTCTCATTAGACCCGAAAAAGTTGATATCCCGCCGAGATCGATTTCTCACTTTCATCTCGTTCTCACGACCGCGAGTTTTTTATATATATTTTATATCGCCCCATCACTTGGACGTTGACAAATACGTCCGATTAGCGCGTGTTAATTGAATTTTTTCGACGGTTAAATATTTAGTTATAACTAGAGAATATAAGACACGTGAGAGAAGGGAAGAACCGTGATTCCACACCCAGTTCTATCGTACACGAACGATAATCGCCCCCTTTCTCTTCCTCGAGTCATAAAAGTAAAACACGCGATCACGAACTCGCGGCTACTGGCAATTAGACTCAGACTTAGCCCCGTCGCTCTATGTTACCCAGGGCAAGTCAAAATTAAGACGATATCTTCTAATACAGTACATCATTATAAACTAGCGTAAAGAGCTGCAGCAAAGGCTAAAAAACGAGTCATCTGGTACAGCGGTGATAGCAAGGAAGGTTATGGTAGGCTTGGTTATCTATAGGTGTACAAAATGAAACTCAGCCCTAAATTTGAATTATGTAGATTTAGCCGAGTTTCATTTTGTACACCTAGTAGTTCATTTTTTTAAAATTTTGAACATTTTAATCGTTAAAGTCCATCAAAAGTTGACCTTCCGTGTAAGGTTATTGAAGTATAACCATTAAGAAGGTTAATTTTTAAAGGCTTGTAAATCGTAAACCGTTACAGATATGAAAAAATGCACTAAATAAAATACGTTGGAAATTTAATTCTCTTTAATTTTTATTTATTCATTTTTTCTCTAGGACGCACTGTTTTCAAGAAAATTTATTTTAAAAAATTTATTTTCCGAAAATGGTGCATCCTAGAAAAAAATGATAAGTACCTACAATTATAGAGAATTAATTTCCTACAATTTTTATTTATTAGGTGTACAAAATGAAACTCAGCCACAGGGTAAATTTGAATTTTGTAGTTTTTAGCCGATTTTGTACACCTAATAGATTAGAGCTATCAAAAAACACCCCGCAAAAATCCTTCGACTGCAGCCAGAAAAGTATAAACTTCCCGCCCCTCCGATGTAGGTACACTTTAGAAAGAGGATGAAGCGCCCATGCTCTCGTTTTCAAAGCTCCCCTTGGTGTGATAATGGCTTAAACTTTCAAAAGGCTAAAGTTAAAAGGAATCCCTGTGCAAAATTTCAAGTTGATTGGTTCAGTCACCCAAGCTGTGGACCATCAAAGTGGGGAAAATTATCATAAAATTTCGGGTTTTTTGATCCTATTTTTTTTTTTTTCTAAGTTGAGATAATGCGTTAAATCTTTTAAAGGCACTGGCTGAAATTAAAGGAAGCTCTGTGCAAAATTTCAAGTCAATCGGTGCTCTAGGAGAGGCTGTAACCCTGGCTAGCTGAATGAGAAGAAGAAGAAGAAGAAAAAAAAAGACACGGCGAAGAACCGCTGAATGAGAAGAAGAAGAAGAGAAGAAGAAGAAAAGAACACGGCGAAGAACCGGGTTTTCTCGGCACACTGTTTACCGATCGAATTGAAATTATCAGGATTTACTCGTATCAAATCAGAGAAGACCTGTATAAAATTTGAAGTCGATCGGTATACAGGGTGCTGAGATCCAGACACCGAAAAATGCAAATCGTGACGTCCAGTAAACACTTGGTACCGTTTATACTTTTTGCGCTTTAGTTCGCGTTCTGCTTGGCGAGACTTTCAAGACAATCGGTGCACTAGGAGGCTGTAGCCCTGTCTAGCTAAATAAGAAGAAGAAGAAGAAGACGGTAAATTGGTTAGGGGCGGTCCACTGCTGTCACCAATTTGTGGTTTCTTGATGATTGATGATATTGTGAACTCACATATATTTATAAGCTTTCCTTGTTTTATGCTTCTCAGTACTTCAGAACATACTGGTTATTCATTAATGACTCTCCCTGTCCAGTGGCGGCTCGTGGGGTTTGTGAAGGGTGAGGCCAGCCGTCCAAAAAAAAAAAAAAAAAAAAAAAAAAAAAAAAAAAAAAAAAAAAAAAAAAAAAAAAAAAAAAAAGGAATTTTTAAATAATGTGACTTTAAATTTATATCAGAACTTATTAGCAACTCAAATATTTCTTTTAAATTTCCTCGATTGAAGGAAGAATCTCAGACTCATCATGACCCCTAAAAGGCAGTTCTTGTTTTGATAAAACCACGGTTAAATCGATCAGTTTCTTTAAAACTTCTCTATTTAAAGAAACATCCTTATTGTAATGATTTTTTCCAACTTAGCCTGTTCTGACAATTGTTCAATCACGCTTAAATCATTTTTGGAAAAAAGTTTCAACGAAAGTAAACAAGAAATATGATTTTTTGATGCCGCATGTTTGTCGGCACTTCGGGATAGATTTTTTAAGTCGAAATACCCTCAACGTTCCAAATGTTTTTAGATGTGGAAAAAAGAAGGCAAGGCCAACAAAAAAGTTTGCCCATCACATGGCTTCCACAAAGCCATTTGTGAATGAATACCAGCTAGATCGAAATCCCCTGGTTTGAAATTTGTCTACACTAAGAGAACAAATATTTGGAACGGGCCTACCTCGATTTAAAATGTCCTTTTTGTCCGTTTCATTTCTTCTCGTAAACGGAACATTAAGAAGGGAAACGATAATGTCTTCTCCGATTTCCATTTCGGAACCTGAAATTGAAAACTCAAAAAAGAAAAGTAGACTCACCAGTCACCAAATCCCCTGTAATAATAGAGTGATAATGTTGACTGTTATTTGTTTAAAAAGATTCACAAAATCACAAGTCACAACCAAGATTCACAACGGAAACTTACGTTAAAGAACGTTAACGGTTTAACTGGGTGTGAAGGTTACGATAGGATAGCCGTTAATAAGGCTATCGCGCGCTCGCCGTTTAGAGTAACAGTGTTACCCGAACGCTTTTTGGCGCCACCCAATTTTTTAGAATTTTTAACTTTAATAAAAGACCATGCTATATTTATTTATTTTTTCATGACATAATAACAAACTAAAAACTCAAAAATTGCCAATTTACTTAACATATTCTTGGTAGCAAGTTTGAAGTTGGTAAGATTGCTCAAGCTCCTTTACCATTCCCCTAGCGTGAGGCACAGTTGTATCGTGCCTCACTTAGAGGGTTTAGCCGGCGATTCCAGGCCGGCTCGCGTGGGTACGATCGATCTCATCCCGGCTAACCCTCGTTCTCGCGAGTACCATATTAACCCCCCGGACCCCTCCTCTATATCAAGAGAGGCCAAGGTCACCCGTGCCTCTCCTGGCTTTTAATCATATTTCGAAATCCGAACGATGCGGTACCGACTTTCTACGCTAGAGGCCGCCCGGCGAGAGTATTTTGTAGGTCCTGTTATTAAATTTTTGAACTTTAAACATTCTTACGTAATTATTATTATTTTTTTAAATGAAAAAAAATCTTATTTATTTCCGAAAAAAAGTTAGAAACCATGTTTTAAAATAATTATCATAAAAAATTAAAATTTTGGGGATTAAAAAAAATTTTTTTCTTCTGAACTTCAGGTGAGGCCGTGCCTCACTTGCCTCCCCTGACGAGCCGCCACTGTCCCTGTCTTTAAAACGGATAGGGTTTCACCAATAACTGACTTAATCATCGATTAGCCGTCGCTCCCTCTAATCCTCACATGTCCACCTAATCGACGATTAGTGCCACTAAAGTAAAAGTCTCGGAAGTCGGTGTCCAAAATGATTTATTTTAAGAGTGGGGATTTCAAACAAATAAATCAAAGTCTGACGAAGTCCTCAGTTCTCACAGTTCACACTGACCGATTTTGACCACATCGTAAATAAAAGAAAGGCGAAAAAAAAGAGTCCCATATCTTCCTTCTGAACCGTATCGGCGGTTTGTTTTTGCCCTCCTTTTTTTTTTTACTCCCTCGATAAATAAACGATTTGGCGGGTACGGGGATAGGGAGGACAATAGGAAACACCTGTTGCTGCCCTTGAGCTCCTCTCGCACAATACCCTAGTCGTAATCGATCTACCTGTAATATTTTTCTTCCCACGGATCCACCCACCTGTTTTCTCCTTTTTTTCCATCTCCACTTCTATCGAATAGATTCAGGAAGGACTTTTGTCTGATCTACGTCTGGAACAGACTTTACCGTTTTTTTCTTCCCTTCTTTTTCTTCACCCCGTCTTTGAATACGAATGGCCACTTAACGGACCCGAAATCCCGTGAGAATCACACCCATGTCCCACAAAAAAAAAGAAAAAAAAAGTGTTCCCCGTAAAATAACTGGAATCTGTCAAAAAGCAGACTGGGACAACAATAAAAATTTGCAAAAATTACTCGTTTATGCCAGAATGACCAATCAAATCCATTATTTAAAAAAAAAAAAACTTTCCTTTGTTGTTTTGTAATAGATCGAACATTCGACCTTATATTATTATATTTCCTGGTCTTTTGACCTATCGCCTTCGTTCCTTCTCACCTTTCTAAATCACTTTCAGTGGATCGACCGTCGAAATAGAAAGTAATAAAGATGAGTATGAAAATCCTTTTAAAATCTTTTATCATATCAGGGACTTTGGGGAGGACGTAGAAACTTAAAAAATACTAGTCTGGAGCTGGCCCCGACGGGAACTTCCTTAAAGAGAAGTAACAATATAGGAGGGGGAAGTATATGGGAGGGGAAGTATAACGGAGTGGGAAGTATGTGGGAGGGGAAGTATAACGGAGGGGGAAGTATAACGGAGTAGGAAGTATATGGGAGGGGAAGTATAACGAACGGGGAAGTACTCAGTTTTTTTGTAAAAAAAAAAATTTTGTTTCGGAAAATTTTCCGGTTTTTTCTTTCTTTTTTTTTTTGTTTGAAAAATTTTTAAGTTCTTTTTTCGAAAAATTTTTTAAGTGTCGAGGTAGAAATAATGGGCTCTTTGGCCTAGGGATGTGCTTCTCGTAAAGGGTAGAAGTACGAAATTTCTCCCTACTAATAAAAATAGTAATTAAAAAGTGGCAATTTTTTTGCACCAAAAATTCTTAAAAAATATAAGGAGTAATTGGTGAAAATTTGGTGAAAATCGGATTAACGGTTCGGCCGCAGCGAATTTTTTAAAATTTCAAACAGACATATCTCCGCCATTTTTTCGAAATTCAAAAATCCCCCTCGTTACATTCTTCTTCACCGGCTAAAGAAATTTGTGTAAAAATTTGGTGAAAATCGGATGAAAACTGTGGCCGTAAAGTGTTCCGGAAAAAAATGCTACGGACGGCCGGCACCACAGACAAAGTTGAGATCGGTAAAGATCAATATTCGATTTGACCCTCCGGGGTCTGGAAGACCCTTCCCAAAAACCCGACGTCGAGGGTATCGCAATAACTTCTTTAAGGAAGTTAACAACAGTTTTTTGGTTTTTTTGGTTTTCTAATGTCTAGCGACCGAAAAACTTCTTCGTATTGTTCTCTTTGGGTTTTCGACGGTGGAACCTCTTACAAAATTTCCTGGAGTAGTCGACCATTTAGCAAAAAAAAAAAAAACCTTTTTGACAATTTTTCTCAGTTTTTTACAGAAAAAGTTACTCCTTTTAACTTTCTTAAAGAAGTTATTGTGATACCCTCCACGTAGGGTTTTTGGGGAAGGGTCTTCCAGACCCCGGAGGGTAAAATCGAATATTGATCTCAAGTTTGTCTGTGGTTCCGGCTGGCCGTCCGTAGCATTTTTCCGGAACACTTCACGGCCACAATTTTATTTACAACGGTTTTTGGCTTCTTTTATAGAGGTTTTCTACCTCATTTTTCCCGAAAACACCCTTTTCATCGGATTTTTTGAAGTTTTTTCTATCTTTCAACCTCCTGTTATAAAATTCTCCAAAATTTTTCTCAGCTTTTTGCCCTAGAAACCTCCCTTTTACACCCTTTAAACCTTTAGAGAGTAATTTGTTGTTCGACGGAGAAATCTTCTCTTCCTGAAATACTATCTCGCTTTTTTCGGCACAGAAATTCCCCATCATCCTGTTTTTTCGGCTTTTTCCTTCCGCTTTCGACCAAGAAAACCCTTTTCCCCTAATTCTTAGGAGCCTTTTTCTCTCGATTTTTTAACTGATAGTGACAATGGCTTTCCAGAATGGTATCTTTTAATGTCTCAGTTGGCCAAGTTGAGTAAATTTTGATCAGCTGGATGCAATAGTACATGCTTTAGTATTATTTTAAAATAAATATTTTACGCACTGTTAGGGTGAGTTTCATAACCTTAGCACCAGGAGGCAGCACCTGCCTGTGGCCTTCCGAGGGTCCCGTCTCAACCCTCCACCTTTCCCATTAAAATATTTCCGTTGTTTTCTTAATATTTTTAAAGAAAAAGATACCATTTTGAAATTTTCTTAATGACAGCCAGAGTAATTAAGAGCGAAAGCTCTTAAGGCGGCCTCTTGTAAATGTTTTTTCCCGTTTCAAAAACAAAATTTTCTTGTTATAATTAGAGAGGTGTCTTGTAAAAAAATAAGTACTCCTACACTAATACACGTTTAATAACCTCGATGATAATTAAAACAGGTAATTAGGTTTTCGGAAAAAAATAAAGATGAGAAAAAAGTTCTTTTTAATGGAGCGAATCACGTTTGAGTAATCAGGAAAGAGGCCAAGGAGGGTTTGTTTTAAAAAGCCACAATTGAAATTGAAACGCAATTTAAATCCGGTCTCCTTTTTCCCCCCTCCCTCGTCCTTCTACTATAATTACGTCACTTTCACAAAATCTAAATAAATTAAAACGGGGTAAAAATCAAGGTTTTTGAAATTATACTATCCCGCACAGCCCTCATGCTTTGCGTCGGATTTCGAAAGTTCTAGTTTGAAGAGCTTCCAACGAAAACTTCCTTAAAGAGAAGTAAAAATATAGGAGGGGGAAGTATAAAGCAGGGGGAGGTATAAGGGAGGGGAAGTATAACAGAGCGGAAAATATAAGGGAGGAGAAGTATGACGGAGGGGGGTTTTTTTCGAAAAATTGTCCAACTTATTTAAAAGGATTTACGATTTTTTTTGAAAAATTTTCCGTTTTCTTTTTGCTAAATTGCTTTTTTCCAAAAAATTTTCTAAGTTTTTTATAGGAAAATTTTTTAAGTATCAAGGTAGAAATAATGGGATTTTTGCCCAAGAGAGGTTTTTCTCGTAAGCCGTGGAAGTATAAAATTTCTCCCTACTAAAATGATAATTAATGTAAAAAAAATGATAATTTTTTTACACCAAAAAATCGTAACAAATAGTGTGGGGGGGGGGGACAATATACTGGTGTAAAAGGGTCAAAATACTGGCGTAAAAGGGGCTAAAATACTGGCATAAAAATACCGGCGAAAAAGGGACAATATACTGGTGTAAAAGGGGTCAAAATGCTGGCGTAAAGGGGCCACAATGCTGGCGTAAAAGGGGCAAAAATACTGGCGTAAAAGAGGCCGAAATACTGCCGTAAAAGAGGCCGAAATACTGGCGTAAAATGGGACAAAAATACCGGCGTAAAAAGGGACTATATACCGGCGTAAAAAAAGACCAATATAATGGCGTAAAAAGGGCCACAATAAAAGGGCCAGAATGCTGGCGTAAAAGAGTCCGAAATACTGGCGTAAAAGGGGCCAAAATACTGTCAAAATAAGAGGCAAAAAATCTGGCGTAATAGGGGCCAAAATACTGGCGTAAAAGAGGCCAAAAAATTTGGAATAATAGGATCCGAAATACTGGCGTAATAGGGTCAAAATACTTGTGTAAAAGTGGCAGAAATACTGACCAAACTTGGACTCTGTGCTGCAGAGAAAATGGCCATTGGCAGAACAACAAATTAATGAAAATTTGGTGAAAATTGGATTAACGGTTCGGCCGCAGCGAATTTTAAAATTTCAAACAAACATATCTCCGCCATTTTTTTGGAATTCAAAAATCACCCTCGTTAGTTTCTTGTTCACCGACTAAAGAAAATTTGGTGAAAATCGGTTGAAAATCGTGGCCGTAAAGTGTTCCGGAAAAAAATGCTACGGACGGACGGCTGGACGGCACCTCAGACAAAGTTGAGATCGGTAAAGATCAATATTCGATTTGACCCTCCGGGGTCTGGAAGACCCTTCCCCAAAAACCCGACGTCGAGGGTATCACAATAACTTCTTTAAGAAAGTTAAAAATTCTAATTATTAGGTGTACAAAATGAAACTCAGCCACAGGGTAAATTTGAATTTTGTAGATTTTAGCCGAGTTTCATTTTGTACACCTAGTAGTTCATTTTTTCATAATTTTGAACATTTTAGGCGTTAAAGTCCATCAAAAGTTGACCTTCTCCGTGTAAGAAGGTTATTGAAGTATAACCATTAAGAAGGTTAATTTTAAAGGCTTGTAAATCGTCAACCGTTACAGATATTGAAAAAATGCACTAAATAAAATCTGTTGGAATTTAATTCTCTTTAATTTTTATTCTATTCATTTTTTCTCTAGGACGCACTGTTTTCAAGATAAATTTATTTAAAAAAATTATTTTCCGAAAATGGTGCATGCTAGAAAAAAATAATTAAGTGCAAATAGAGAATTAAATTTCCTACAATTTTATTTATTAGGTGTACAAAATGAAACTCAGCCACAGGGTAAATTTGAATTTGTAGATTTTAGCCGAGTTTCATTTTGTACACCTAATACATTTTATGATTTTGAAACCGTCCGTCGAGACTATCACATCAAGCTCTCATTAAGAAATCAATTTGAATACAAATATCCTGATTTTAAACACAATAAATGCAAGGTAACCACCGATATTTAGGTCCCCCCTCTATTTTTAGTCAATTATCAACGGATTTTCGTTCAAATAGGGGAGAATTTCTCCTTCATTCATTGTATCCATTTAAAAATACACCCTTGAATTTAAAGGGACAAGTTTAAAAAGGGAGAAATAACAATGGTGGAGTTTAAAAGGCAAAAATAACCGAAAACGTAAATTTAAAAAAAAAAGAGGCTTTAAGGATATTTAACTGACGTAATGGGCGCCTCCGCGTTTCGTTTTCCCACGGATTCTGATCTGAAAATAGAACGAATGACGGAGAAGAAGGCGAATGTGGAAGGGTGATATACCGCGAAAGTTTACTGAACCCGGAGGCGACTTATGGGAAAAAAAGAAAATAACGTTTCCTTTTTAGACTTTCCGCAGGACGTCCCTTTCATGTTCTTTGATGGTTTCATGTTGAAAAAGGTGCTCTTCCCAGAAAGAAAACACCGCAAATGCCCTTTCATGGTAAATGAGTTGAATCTCGAAAATGGCGAAAGTAAGGATTTTCAAATTCACAGAATTTTAGTCAAATCTCACAAATTGGCTACAATTAACAAACCCTATGACCTTAAAGCGTTTTTTTTCTTTTTAAACTTATAGAAATAGAGCAAAATAGGTATCAATCAAAATGGCTTGGAAAGCGTCGATGTTAACATTAAGAACACCCGTTGCCCTTTAAAGTCGCTTTGGATTTTCTCGTAGAGTTAAAACCAGTTTTAAAGAGTACTCGTAAAAATCGGGGCGTAACAAAATATTCAATGGATCTCAGTCGTTTTCTACTCGTTTTTTTTACTGTCTTGAGCAACTCAGATATGACTATTGCTCCATACCAGAATAGGGCATAATTGTAGTCAGAATTACGATTTGATAGTTTAATTTTTAGTTTTTTAGCTTTTAGGAATCCTAGAAAAAAATGTATTTTTTATGATTGTATCAAAAATCTTTTTTTTTCTTCGATTTTTTGAGAAAAGAATAATTTTTTTGTTTCAGAAAATCATTGTTTTTTTTTTTACGATTTTTGACATTTTCTCGATAAATCGTAAAAGTTACAGTTTTCTTTTTAAAAATATTTAAAAAACGTAAAAAAAATTACAGTTTTTTCAAAAAATCGTAAAAAAATTACAATCTTCTCAAAAAAACGGGGTCAAGAAAGCCCATTTCTAAAAACTGATTTAGAGGGTACTATTAGGTGTACAAAATGAAACTCAGCCACAGGGTAAATTTGAATTTCGTAGATTTTAGCCGAGTTTCATTTACACCTAGTAGTTCATTTTTTCAAAATTTTAAACATTTTAGGCGTTAAAGTCCATCAAAAGTTGACCTTCTCCGTGTAAGAAGGTTATTGAAGTATAACCATCAAGAAGGTTAATTTTTAAAGGCTTGTAAATCGTAAACCGTTACAGATATTGAAAAAATGCACTAAATAAAATCTGTTGGAAATTCAATTCTCTTTAATTTTGATTCTATTCATTTTTTCTCTAGGACGCACTGTTTTCAACATAAATTTATTTAAAAAAAATTATTTTCCGAAAATGGTGCATCCTAGAAAAAAATAATTAAGTACAAATTTATAGAGAATTAAATTTCCTACAATTTTTATTTATTAGGTGTACAAAATGAAACTCCGCCACAGGGTAAATTTGAATTTTGTAGATTTTAGCGAGTTTCATTTTGTACACCTACTACTTTAATTTTTTAGTTCAGTTTAGTTCAGCTTTTAGGAATGAGCTTTTAGGAATCCTAGAAAAAATGTATTTTTTATGATTTTATCAAAAAATCTTTTTTTTTCTTCCATTTTTTCAGAAAAGAATAATTTTTTTTTTTAGAAAATCATTGTTTTTTTTTACGATTTTTGAGAAGTTAGACATTTTCTCGATAAATCGTAAATAATTACGGTTTTCTTTTAAAAAATCTTTAAAAAACGTAAAAAAATTACAGTTTTTTCAAAAAATCGTAAAAAAATTACATGTTCCCAAAAAAAACGGGGTCAAGAAATCCCATTTCTAAAAACTGGATTTAGTGGGTACTACAATAACTTTCGTTTGGTACTTCCAGAAGGTGATTTTAGAATTTGATTAGGTATCTGTTTGGCTTCATTTCTATTTTTTCTTCAGATTTTTTTTTCCTTACCTCTCTTTAAGAAGACTAATATCCATTATTTACGTTTGAAAAAGCTTCCGAAATAGCGTGATGATCGTTTCTTAGGAAAATTTCGGTGTTAACGAGTCTGTTTTTGTCTTTAAAAGATCACGTGTCGAAAAACAGAAGATAATGACCGGTGAATTGGAAGCCTGAGAGGCTTCTTTAGTGACCGATTACCCAAATAATTCGGGCCTTCTGGTTTTTCAGGGTG
Source organism: Orius insidiosus (assembly GCA_014119065.1). NCBI lineage: Eukaryota > Metazoa > Arthropoda > Insecta > Hemiptera > Anthocoridae > Orius > Orius insidiosus. The sequence goes on from JACGAQ010000158.1 coordinate 101,353, forward strand.
TTGGTTAGATAAAAAAATATTCGAAAAAGACCGGAAAATCATTTTGTTATTTTATAACGAAGGGAACAGGTAGATAAAAAGAGACGCAGCGGAGACAAGTGGACTTGAGTATTAGAGTTAATTTAAAAAATCAAAACATTTAAGAACACATTGCGGCCCTCGTAGCGCTATCAAAAACGACTTCCTCCCAAGAAAGTAAAATTCGAAATTTGTGCCTTTTTGTCTAAATACTTCTACTGAAAGTCTTCAGAGAAGCGAAAATGTGAAAATAAAAATTGATCGAATGTTAGCGTCTGATGCGAGAAAAGTAAATGAGAAATAAAGTACTACTGTATTATATGAAAGGTAAAAAAAAGAAGAAAAAAAAATCTTGGGGTAAAAATAGGCGAAGATTGGACTTTCGGTATCGACACGAAAACTACCTATCAAGGGTATCACAACAATTTTCTTTTTGAGAAGAACTGTAAATAGAAATTAAGATATCGGTTTTTTTTTCCTTCTCTTGAGACGTTAAAGGCTCAAAAATTGGAAAAAAGGGTGTTTTTACACAAAAAAAAGGAGGAAAACAACTCATAAACCCGATAAAAAGAAGTTAACAGCCAAAAATTGGACAAAAGGGTGTTTTTACACCAAAAACAACGAGGAAAACAACTCATGAGCCCAATAAAAAGAAGTTAACAGCCAAAAATTGGAGAAAAAAGGGTGTTTTTACACCAAAAAAAGGAGGAAAACAATCATAAACCTGATAAAAAGAAGTTGACAGCCAAAAATTGGACAAAAGGGTGTTTTTACACCAAAAACAACGAGGAAAACAACTCAAACCCGATAAAAGAAGTTAACTATGTAGTTTGAAGAGCTTCCAACGAAAACTTCCTTAAAGAGAAGGAAGTAGGAGGGGGAAGTTTACGGAGGGGAAGTATAAAGGAGAAGAAGTATAATTTCAAGTTATTTGTTTGAAAAATTTCAATTTTTTTTGACAAATTTTCAAGTTTTTTCCGAAAATTTTTTAAGTTATATGTCCATTTTTTTGTTTTATTTTTTTTTTTTTTTTTCAAAAAATTTTGTATCAAGGTAGGAAGAATGGCCTTTTCGCCATTCGAGGGATGCCCCTCTAGTAACAGGTGGAAGTATCAAATTTTTCCTTCCTAAAAAATTTTTTGTAGGTTTAATTCTCTATAAATTTGGCACCATTTTCGGAAAATAATTTTTTTAAAAATAAATTTATCTTGAAAACAGTGCGTTCGAGAGAAAAAATGAATAGAATAAAATTAAAGAGAATTGAATTTCCAACTGATTTTATTTATTGCATTTTTCAATATCTGTAACGGTTTACGATTTACAAGCCTTTAAAAATTAACCTTCTTGATGGTTATACTTCAATAACCTTCTTACACGGAGAAGGTCAACTTTTGATGGACTTTAACGCCTAAAATGTTCAAAATTTTGAAAAATGAACTACTAGGTGTAAAAATGAAACTCGGCTAAAATCTACAAAATTCAAATTTACCCTGTGGCTGAGTTTCATTTTGTACACCTAATAGCTCTCAAATCGCAAGATTTAGCCGATGCGCGCCTGCCCGACAATTAATTTCCATGAGTGATTTTTTTGTAAGTAGCGTCTTATCCTCTACGTGTATCTTAAGATGTAGGAAAAATGAGAAAAACAATTATTTTTAGCGTGGAAAGAAGTTTTGAAGTGGCACGTGTATTGTCTAATAAGATCAGCATAATTCATAGAGGTAGCCGAAGTAGACAAACAAGGAAGGCGGCGATCGTAGCGATAGGTGTACGGGACGAGGGGGAAAAGAAGAAGGCCGAGGCGTGCTCCCCGAGACGTGTGCCCCTCCCCGTCCCCCCACTTCTTACGACAGACGCCGGGTCAGAAAGACCCACCTGAGGCACGTGTGAGAACTCCCGTTCTGCCTTTCCCACGGTCTTTCAAGGAGGAGGAGGCACCCCTCCAGGATTTCCTACCCGCTCCCTCATTTCGTTCTAGAGGAGAGGGGTCTCATTTCTCAGTCCGAATACCGTCTTCGAAGAGTAAACGACTTATATTTTCTCTCCTCTTTTATTTTACGTATTCATCATGGCAGAAACTCAACAACAACCCGTCTCTCGGACGTACCAATACAGAAAGGTACTCATTCTTCAACCTTATTTTTCATTCTAATTTTTTTTGTTTTTCAGGTTATGAAGCCGATGCTGGAAAGAAAAAGAAGAGCAAGAATCAACCGGTGCCTCGACGAGCTAAAAGAGTTGATGGTCACCGCACTTCAGAGCGAAGGAGAAAACGTCTCAAAGTTGGAAAAAGCTGACATCCTCGAATTAACAGTCAGACATTTACAGAGTCTCAGAAAAGTCGAACAATCAGCAAACAGGTACGTATTCTTTTATCTCTAAACGACTTATGTTTTGGCCCAAAAAAAATTGTTTACCTCCTCACACATTCTTTAATTTCTTCTGACTTTTTAAGGCTAAAATGTACGATGAATATGACTTTATAAATTTTGTTAAGATGGTTTTCTTCCTGTAGATTTGACTTAAAAAAATATTTTTGAACAGCTTAAAATTAGAATATTAAAATTAATCTTCTATCAGAATAAAATTCCACCCAAAGTTTTTGCAATAATAAATTTATTTAAATAATTAAGCATCAGGATATTAAAACTTTTGATAAAAAAAATTTATTTTCCTCCAAATCTTTGTAAAAGGATTACGACGAAACTGTTCATCGGATTTTTTTATAAGATACATTTTTGGAAAGAGCTTGTCAAAGCCTACAAAATGGCCTGCGGTTTTTTTGGAAAAAATGTTTTAGTCGAAAAGTAAGCTTTCCATTTTCCCAAAGGAAAACTTTTTCAGAAAAACTGCTCCCAAGACCGCATAGACATTCCCAAACTAACGAAAACTAGCTTTTGTAAAATATTTTCCGAAGATTTTTAGTGCTCAAATAAAGGAAAATAATTTTAGGCATCTTCTCTGTCTTAACACATGGTTGAACTTAGTGGATCCGCTGTGAAAACTTCAAAGATCTATAATTTTTTTTTCTTTCTGCAGATACGAGGAAGGATGGAGCGCATGTTTGGAGCAAGTGACACGGTTCCTTCGCGAAGGAAAAGCCGGAGTTGGGCCGGAAGAGGCGGTCAGATTGGTCCGCCACCTCAGCCCTGTCGTCTCCTGCCGCCAAGACAGACCTGGACAAGGCGAAGGACCCGTCTGGAGACCCTGGTAGAAATTTTTAAATTCTCTCTTTTTTAACAGGATGACCATTTTTATTCACTAAAATGTAAATGTAAATATATTTTTTTTATTTGACTTCGAAAGTTTTTTATTGTTAATTCTTAAAATTTTTTTGCACTGGTCATCCTGAAAACTGTGATTATAGTACCTGATCTCAAAACATCTCCCAATCTTTAATTATTGTTAGGGCCATTTTTAATTATTAATTTATGTTAAAATATTGTAATAATTATGTTGTAAATTAATTTTTTTTGTAATATTGTTCAAATAAAAGAAATGTTTAAGTATTTTTATTAAGTATTTATTTGATCTTTTCGAATTAACCCTCCGGGGTCTGGAATACCCCAAAAACCCGACGTGGAGGGTATCACAATAACTTCTTTAAGGAAGTTATATAATAAAAAAAAAATAGGAAAACTCGCGGAACTTTTCCACCAAAAATTCTTTTTTTCTGAATATCACTCCAAATTATCCTTCTTTAATTCAAAGGAGACTTGTTTGAATTTTATTTAAATATTCGGTGTACAAAATGAAACTCAGCCACAGGGTAAATTTGAATTTTGTAGATTTTAGCCGAGTTTCATTTTGTACACCTAGTAGTTCATTTTTTTAAAATTTTGAAAATTTTAGGCGTTAAAGTCCATCAAAAGTTGACCTTCTCCGTGTAAGAAGGTTATTGAAGTATAACCATTAAGAAGGTTAATTTTTAATGGCTTGTAAATCTTAAACCGTTACAGATATTGAAAAAATGCACTAAATAAAATCTGTTGGAAATTCGATTCTCTTTAATTTTTATTCTATTCATTTTTTCTCTAGGACGCACTGTTTTGAAGATAAATTTATTTAAAAAAAATTATTATCCGAAAATGGCGCATCCAAGAAAAAAATAATTAAGTACAAATTTATAGAGAATTAAATTTCCTACAATTATTATTTATTAGGTGTACAAAATGAAACTCAGCCAAAATTTGAATTTTGTAGATTTTAGCCGAGTTTCATTTTGTACACCTAATAACCATTTTTGGTGGAGAATTTTTTTTTCTGGGAAAAAAACGTAAACTTCGGGGTCTGGAAAATTCGACATGCAGGGTACAACAATAACTTCTTTAAGGAAGTTAAAAGGGCCAAATAGGGAATTTCGCTTTTCCAAAATATTATGAAGAAATCAATTTTCATAATTAAAATCTTTGCGCTAGAACTAGAAAGGCCACGAAATTCTAATTTATCACATAGTCTCTTTTAAATCCTTTCCACTTTATCCTATAAGGCCGAAAAGCCATAAACTTGCTTGCTTGACGAGTTTCCCACCCAGTAAAACTAAGGATTAATTTTTTTTTTTCTCCCTAATTCCCATATTTACACACTGTGAAAAGCCAGTAGAAGCGGGAAAAAAATTAAACACTCATATTAAATTGTTGTGACCAGATTATGGGTAGTGACATGTTTAAAGGTGTAACTTGTAATTTTATTCCGGAACGTTTTTCTCGGCCGACGTCGTTCCAGCATGTCGAAAGGCAAATCGATTTTTTTCACCTCCTCTTTTCTTTATCCTTTTCACAATCGTAAAATGCTAAAATTACTGTCGTGTGACACTTTTATTTCGATAGGGATTATGGAGTGATGTTTTAAAAAGAAAAAAATGTATTCCACGGTCGACTGGAAGGAAAATAGGTTTTTTTTTCTCTTTACTATGTGTTTAGGATTTTTTTTATGAGAAAAATTTTACTTGTAACCATTTTTTATTTTATTATTAATTCAACAAGTTATTATCTCAGACCCGTATTTAAATTCCTTAAGAAACCCTTTTCTCTATGAACCTCCCTTGAAGTGATCTGTTCATCCAAATAAAAGGAATCCTTAAGACCCCCCCCCCCCCCAGGTCTTTTGAAGGTAACCTAAAGAGGTAACTTAAGAAGTCCTCGAACGATGGGCTAAAGGATGGAGGAATTCAAGGGACGTTTAAAAGTGCGGCCCTCTATCTCTATTTTATCAATCATCTTCTAACTTAAGAAGATATTGATTTACCCTCCATGCCAGGTTTTTGGGGAAGGATCAAAATCGATTATGGATCTATACCGATCTCAACTTGGTCCGTGGTTCCGGCCGGCCGTCCGTAGCATTTTTCGGGAACACTTCACAGCCTCAGTTTTGAACCGATTTTCACCACATTTTCACGTATATTTCTTTAGTCGGTGAAGAAGAATGTAACGAGGGCGATTTTTGAATTACGAAAAAATGGAGGAGATATGTCAGAAATTTTAAAAACTGCGCTACAGACGAACCGTTGCTAAGATTTTCACCAAATAATCCCTATAATTTTTGGTGTAAACAAAATATTCTTGTTAGCAGGGAGAAATTTGATACTTCCACCCCTTGCGAGAATGACATCCCTTGGGCAGAAAGCCAATTATTTCTAGATACTTTGATACATGAAGAAAAGAAAAAAAAAAAAAAAAAAAGTCACCTTACTTAAACTTTATACTTTTACGTTTCTCCTCCTTTAAACTTCCCCTCCTTATACTTCCTCCTCCTAAATACTTCCCCTTCCTATATTGTTCCTTCTCTTAAGGAAGTTTAGCTCTTCAAACTAGTAATTTTTATGCCATTTTCCAATTGCCATGGTTTCAGCTTTCAGCCGAAATTCATTTTCAAAATAAGCGTGTGAATATTTTTTGGGGAATAAAGGTCAACAACGCATTAGGCAAGATTTCACCTTGAATACGAATCGTCTCGGCCAAAATGTGTTTTTATTAGATATTTTTTTAAAAGGATTAAGAAGGAAAAAAAAAGAATCTTTTTAAGTTGATCTCGTGTCGAACCGCTCGCTCGGTCGCAGATGGAAGAAACACCGTGGGAATCGCCTTGGAGTCTCCTTCCCAATCCGAGATCCCCTCCGGGAGCCGTTCTCGTGCCGGGATCGAGTCTCGTGCCCCCGCCTCGCTCGGGCGAAGAGGGGAAAGGAGGGCCCTTCTCTTTTCTACCCAAGCCTCATCACTCTTACAACCTCATCCCCCGTCTTATGTCACTACCGTGTTGAATAATTTATACATCTTTGATCTCAAAGCAAAGAACAAAAAAAAGAAGTCTTTTTGCTTGTCCAGGTTGAACTATAACTTCACAATCAGTGAATCGTGGCGAAGAGAAAAGCGAAATTACGGCCACCTAGAGAAGAGTTTAACAGTTTAAAAGAAAAGAAGTCGTTTTGCTTGTCCTGGTTGAACTATAACTTCACTATCAGTAAATTGTGACCAAAAGAAAAGGGAAATTACGGCCAACTTGATGGTTTGACCTTCTCCGTGTAAGAAGGTTATTGAAGTATAACTATTAAGAAGGTTAATTTTTAAAGGCTTGTAAATCGTAAACCGTTACAGATATTGAAAAAATGCACTAAATAAAATCTGTTGGAAATTTAATTCTCTTTAATTTTATTCTATTCATTTTTTCTCTAGGACGCACTGTTTTCAAGATAAATTTATTTCAAAAAAAATTATTTTCCGAAAATGGTGCATCCTAGAAAAAAATAATGAAGTACAAATTATAGAGAATTAAATTTCCTACAAGTTTTACTTATTAGGTGTACAAAATGAAACTCAGCCACAGGGTAAATTTGAATTTTGTAGATTTTAGCCGAGTTTCATTTTGTACACCTAATAATTTCGTCAAAATCTGTCATCTTTCTTCTTATTTTTATAAAAGAAATAGTGTTTCTTTTTTGTTAAAAAAGACAGGTCTTTTCTTTAAGTTTGACGCCCCGGGTGTTTCCCACGAGACGTTCGTAAAGATCACCGTCGAGGCCGAGGCTGTCGAAAGGCGCGAGTGAGAGGAAGAAGGTTCCGGTAGCAATCACGGACCTCCTACTGTGTACTCCACGCTCCCCACGATAATCGATTTTTTTTTTAAATATGCAATAATAAAAAGATTTGTATGTACATATTGTCAAGATTTTAAATCGTATTTAGACCCGCATAATACCAGACCGTTAGCAAAGATGCGGGCGAACCGTTTTCAGACACGTGCCTCCCATGTAAGAAATGCCAACAATTGAAAATCATGTATAAAACCGAAGATGTAGACTCAGAGACAACAATTGTTGAGCCGTTAAAAGCAATTTTAAGTTCTAACCTTCCAGGAACTGGCAGGAAAAGGAAAGGATTCGTCGGAAATGAAACATGAGACCACACATATCCTGAAAATAGTTAAAATAGGGATTTATTGCGTGTACAAAATGAAACTCGGCTAAAATCTACAAAATTCAAATTTATCCTGTGGCTGAGTTTCATTTTGTACACCTAGTAAGTAAATAAAACTTGTAGGAAATTTAATTCTCTATAAATTTGCACTTAATTATTTTCTTCTAGGATGCACCATTTTCGGAAAATAATTTTTTTTAAATAATTTTATCTTGAAAACAGTGCGTCCTAGAGAAAAAATGAATATAATAAAAATTGAAGAGAATTGAATTTCCAACAGATTTTATTTAGTGCATTTTTTCAATATCTGTAACGGTTTACGATTTACAAGCCTTTAAAAATTAACCTTCTTAATAGTTATACTTCAATAACCTTCTTACACGGAGAAGGTCAACTTTTGATGGACTTTAACGCCTCAAATGTTCAAAATTTTGAAAAAATGAACTACTAGGTGTACAAAATGAAACTCGGCTAAAATCTACAAAATTCAAATTTACCCTGTGGCTGAGTTTCATTTTGTACACCTATACATTAATGAAGTAGGAATGCCGGTTCCTGAAAGCGACTTCTCATTAATAAACTTAACCTACAGATGACTTAGAAAAAAAATTAAACAAATCCTAAAAAATTAGAGAAAAGGCCTTTTTTTAAAATTTAAATCAAAAGGTTGAATTTCTTAACCTAATACCGTTGGAGGTTTAAAAAATACCTAAACTTTCGCTTAACAAGGCGACTGCCATTTGACTGGAAAGTGAGAAAGAGTACTGGTCTGGAGCTGGCCCCGACGGGAACTTCCTTAAAGAGAAGTATCTATATAGGAGGAGGAAGTATATGGGAGGAGAAGTATAACGGAGTGGGAAGTATGTGGGAGGGGAAGTATAACGGAGGGGGAAGTATAACGGAGGGGGAAGTATAACGGAGGGGAAGTATAACGGAGGGGAAAGTATAAGGAAGGGGAAAGTATAACAGAGGGGGAAGTATAATGGAGGGGGAAGTATAAGGGAACGAAAGTATAAAGGAAGGGATGTAGTAGGGAGGGAAAGTATAAAGGAGAATTTTCCAAGTTAGTTTTTCGAAAAATTTTTCGGGCTTTTTTTTTTTTTTTTTTTTTTTTTTTTTTTTTCGAAAAATTTTTTAAGTTCTTTTTTTCGAAAAATTTTCTAAGTTCTTTTTTTTTTGAAAAATGTTCTAAGTTTTTTTTGAAAAAAAAAAAAAAATTTTTTTCGAAAAATTTTCCGGGTTTTCCTTTTTTTTTTTTTTTCGAAAATTTTCTAAGTTCTTTTTTTTCGAAAAATTTTCTAAGTTCTTTTTTTTTTGAAAAATGTTCTAAGTTTTTTTTGTAAAAAAAAAATTTTTTTTTCGAAAAATTTTCCGGGTTTTTTCTTCTTTTTCTTTTTAATTTTCTTTTTTCTTTTTTATTTTTTTTTGAAAAATTTTTAAGTTCTTTTTTTCGAAAAATTTTTTAAGTGTCGAGGGGCCTTATGGCTCTATAATGGGCTCTATGGCCTAGGGATGTGCCTCTCGTAAAGGGTAGAAGTACGAAATTTCTCCCTACTAATAAAATAGTAATTAAAAAGTGGCAATTTTTTTGCACCAAAAATTCTTAAAAAATATAAGGAGTAATTGGTGAAAATTTGGTGAAAATCGGATTTACGGTTCGGCCGCAGCGAATTTTTTAAAATTTCAAACAGACATATCTCCGCCATTTTTTCGAAATTAAAAATCCCCCTCGTTACATTCTTCTTCACCAGCTAAAGAAATTTGTGTAAAAATTTGGTGAAAATCGGATGAAAACTGTGGCCGTAAAGTGTTCCGGAAAAAAATGCTACGGACGGCCAGCACCACAGACAAAGTTGAGATCGGTATAGATCAATATTCGATTTGACCCTCCGGGTCTGGAAGACCCTTCCCCAAAAACCCGACGTCGAGGGTATCGCAATAACTTCTTTAAGGAAGTTAAAAATTAAACAAATCCTAAAAAATTAGAGAAAAGGCCTTTTTTTAAAATTAAAATCAAAAGGTTGAATTTCTTAACCTAATACCGTTGGAGGTTTAAAAAATACCTAAACTTTCGCTTAACAAGGCGACTGCCATTTGACTGGAAAGTGAGAAAGAGGACAAAATTTGTCCTCATAATCACGTTTTTAGTCCTAATTAAACAGGAAGCAAATCATTATGTAAAAAAATTTTAATCCTTTTTTTTTTTGGTCAAGTGATTTTGAGATGAGAAAATCGTCGGAAGGCGAGTGGGAGTGAGAGCGGGCGGGTCTAATTGCTCCTTCTCGCCGCGTCTTCCAACTACGACGCCGCGTCCGTGGGAACGTTCCTAACAAGACAACGAGCTCTTTTTATCCTTTGATAATCCGTTTGCAAGCTCTTTTTTTTTCACAAAAGCATTAATTTTCCGTTTAGCGACGGCTTTATCTTGATCTATCAAAACCACCGGGTTTTAAAATTCCAAGTTTATTACGATTTGCATTTTTTCCCCTATCATGAAACTATTTCTTCTTTAATTCTCGGGTTATACCATTCCGGTTTTATTTTGAAATTTTCGTTTTGAAAAGACTGAGGTTTCAAGTTATGATGTTTGAGCCGTTAATTGCTTTTGGCAGGAGGAATGAAGTGTGTCTGATGTGGTTTACTTTCTAAAGTTAGTTCAACCCTCCGTGGAAATCGGATGAAAAAAGGAAGAGAGAGGTCCCGAGTTGTATGAATCATCCTCTTGCTCCCGGTATTAGTTCCAGACACAAGAGGGATTCAATTGGACACGTCAGGAACGGCCTGGGATATGTCTCCACTCCGTAGCGTGGGAAAAGCGCGTCGAGTCTCCCACGAAGTGGGGAGAGAACGCGCGCGGTCTTCAGAAAAAAAAGAAAGAGAACATTCTTTTGAACAAAAGAGTCACAAAGTTAAGAATGATGCATTCTCGGTGGATGTGTCACCCGTGTGGGGACAATTTGGATTCCGTCCGACCACTTTGAAGACATTAGGACGAATCAGTGTCGCTAATATGAATTATTTAAATGCCTTTTCTTCACGACCCTTTCTGCATATAAAGTCGGAGCGAATGCAACTTCTGGTCTTGCTGTTTAAAATGCCAGAGATGAGAAGACAATTTCCCAACAAGATTGCACATTTTCTTGTCTTTTAAACCATGAAGGGGTGAAAAAACTAGCCCATCATCGTTCCCCGCAGCAAAAGGTACGTTTGCGCCAATCTTTTGAAAAAAGAGGCCTAAAGACCGTCTTATTTTAGCGCCAGTATGCCATAAGCGCCAGCTCAAAATAATGGCCACATGCGCCAGTGATCATAAGTGCCTCGTTCGCGCGTTTTCGTGTTTTGGTCCTGGATACTAATGTACTGTTACCAGATTTCCCGGCGTTTTCTTAAGTTACTCTATCGGGGAAACACCCTACTCCATGGCTGTTATTAACTTCCTTAAAGAAGTTATTGTGATACCCTCGTCGGATTTTGGGGAAGGGTCTTCCTGACCCCGGAGGGTCAAATCGAATGTTGATCTTTACAGATCTCAACTTTGTCGGGGGTTCTGGCCGGCTGTAGTATTTTTGGAAAAAGTGGAAAAAAGTGGAATGAAAACTTCACAGCCATAGTTTTTCAACCGATTTTCACCAAACACACAATTTTTCTTAATCGATGAAGAAAAAACTAACGAGGGCGATTTTTGAACTTTGAAAAAAATGGCGAAGATATGACTGTTTGAAATTTTAAAAAATTTGCTGCGAACCGTTTGTCCGATTTACACCAAATTTTCATCAAATATTCCTTACGAATTTTTGGTTAAATGAAAAAAATTTTTTTTTAGCAGGGAGAAATATGATACTTCCACCCTTTGTGAGAGAGACATCCTTAGGGCAGAAAGCCCATTATTTCTACCTTGATACTGCGGTAAATGACAAAACCATCCATTTTACATAGAATTTATTGGAGGAGGGGGATGACATCTTCTGAATTCGTCTTGCGAAACAAATTAAGGAGTGAGAAAGACCTTTTCCGTACTCTTAAACATTCCCCATCGAACCAAGGCTGTTTTTTGATAGAACTAATATAATTCTGCTTAGAAGGAGGCCAGGCAGTATGTATCCAAGATAACAATTCAATAACAACAAGGAATAGAGAAGAATAACAACAAGGGGGATGAAGATGACCTTGGGTGAAATGGGGCCTTGAAATGTTCCAAAAAGGGAAGAGTTGCCACTGTTGCCAACAAAAGACAGTTTAATATCGAAGTTGTCGAAAAAATATGGAATTTTAGATAATACATTGATATTTCTATCTCAAAATAGAAGAAAAAAGGAGAAAAAATTGGGGAGGGATCATCTTGTCCAAAATAAATGAAGGGACAGGAAAAGATTTAATTTCTTTTCAAAATAATCCACTAACACTCAATAAAAATGTGTTGGTAGATAAGTTATAAGAAAATAAGAAAAATTTGAAGTAAACTTACAATTTGAAGAGCGGATGACCTAAATTCTGGTTCAGAACGGAATCAAACTAAGGTTCGGGGAGGGGATGAAAACGACCACTGCCTTTTCAATTTGCTCCATAAAAAAATAGTCAAAAATCCAATTTTGCCTACCTATATGCACATTAAAAATAAATAAAATGCTTCTTCTATTTCAACTTCGTTAAAGAAATTAGTTTTTTTTTTTTCGTTTTTATGTTGTTGGCAGCACAAAAAAGGCGGGCAAATCACAAGCTTGCACAAACAAGTTTAGTTCGTTTCATTAGTCCATCCAAAGGTGCAGACGGGGATTTCTATTCTTCAAAATCCATTTTTCTTTCTTTGACAGGTGAGTTTTTTTATATTAATTATTATTAATGTTGCTTAAATTAGTTAAAAAGTCATATGAAATAATGAAATTTTATAGAAATTGATTCTTCTTATTAGATAAAAAGCTTTATTGACCAGACCCTTCTAGACTCACCCTCCTTTTTCTTCTTTTTACACTATTTTTGTAAACAATCGTTATCTTTCGGAGAAGTAATTATTTCGTGCTGAGGTGGGATTAATATTTCTCAGAATTTAAACTTTCGATAAATTGTTGCAACATTCGCATTATTCAGTTTTCAGGCCTGTTTATTCCGGAACATTCCACGGCGTCTATAACTTAAAGAAGTTATTGTGATACCCTCCTGGTCGGGTTTTAGGGGAAGGGTCTTCCAGACCCCGGAGGGTCAAATTGAATATTGATCTCAACTTTGTCTATAGTGCCGGCCGTCCGTCCGTAGCATTTTTTCCGGAACACTTTACGGCCACAGTTTCTACCGAGAACGAAGACCCCTTCGCCCCTAAAAGGCCTAAAAGCTTCCGCCTTGGAAATTAAGCCCCAGTGTATTGGCAGCCCTGGGTGAATTTGAGCAGATTTATAAGATACGCTCTTAAGAGACCTACAAGCTTCCGCCTGGGAAGTTTAGCCCCAGTGTATTGGTAGTCCTGGATGAATTTTGAGCAGATTTCTAAGATACGCCCTTAAAAGGCCTAAAAGCTTCCGTCTGGGAAATTAATCCCAGTGTATTTGGCAGCCCTGGGTTAATTTTGAGCAGATTTATAAGATACGCCCTTAAAAGGCCTAAAAGCTTCCGTAAGATACGCCCTTAAAAAGGGCTAAAAGCTTCTACCAGGGAAGTTACCCCAGTGTATTGGCAGTCCTGGATGAATTTTGATCAGATTTATAAGATACGCCCTTAAAAGGCCTAAAAGCTTCCGTCAGGGAAATTAAGCCCAGTGTATTGGTAGTCCTGGATGAATTTTGAGCAGATTTATAATATACGCCCTTAAAAGGCCTAAAAGCTTCCGCCAAGCAAGTTAAGCCCAGTGTATTTGGCAGCCCTGGGTTAATTTTGAGCAGATTTATAAGGTACGCCCTTAAGAGGCCTAAAAGCTTCCGCCAAGCAAGTTAAGCCCAGTGTATATGGCAGCCCTGGATGAATTTTGAGCAGATTTCTAAGATACGCCCTTAAAAGGCCTAAAAGCTTCCGTCAGGGAAATTAATCCCAGTGTATTTGGCAGCCCTGGGTTAATCTTGAGCAGATTTCTAAGATACGCCCTTAAAAGGCCTAAAAGCTTCCGTCAGGGAAATTAATCCCAGTGTATTTGGCAGACCTGGGTTAATCTTGAGCAGATTTATAAGATACGCCCTTAAAAAGGGCTAAAAGCTTCCGCCTGGGAAGTTAAGCCCCAGTGTATTGGTAGTCCAGGATGAATTTTGAGCAGATTTCAAAGATACGCGCTGCGAGAATCGCTTCAAAAGTGTGAAGGGGTAATCATGTAAATTGAACCCAGGTGTTGTATAACGATGGACTGATTGCCCGTGGATGCGTGACAGGATTTCAATGAAAACAAGACCGCCGGACGGACACTCGGGGAAAACGAGACCGCAAAACACCTGGGCCGCTGACAAACTAGGTGTCATAATTGCCTGCGGCCCGCCGCAAACGACTCGGAATCCGATTTTCGATAGTTATACACGTCGAAAGACAAACCCTATGTTTTGACAACTGTGGCCGCTCCTCCACAACGGTGATTGACCGCCTCGACAAAAGTTTCCTTTTTAATTAATACTGAAAAAGAAAATAAGAGACCACACAAGATGGGTTCATTAAGATCTAAACTACCTTCACTGTTTAACACTCGTTAACAACCGAGCCATTATGTAAAATAGTCTCCATATGAGTTCTTTTTATTGGGCCAAGGATTTTCAAACTTTCATTGGCATCTTCCAATCTTAAAAACTTCAAATCTTAATTTCTTTTTTTCAAGGAGTATACGGGAGCCCTTAAACGCCCTTAAAAAAGGCTAAAAGCTTCCGCCTGGGAAGTAAAGCCCCAGTGTATTGGTAGTCCTGGATGAATTTTGAGCATATTTATTAGATACGCCCTTAAAAGGCCTAAAAGCTTCCGTCAGGGAAATTAATCCCAGTGTATTTGGCAGCCCTGGGTGAATTTTGAGCAGATTTATAAGATACGCCCTTAAAAGGGCTAAATGCTTCCGCCTGGGAAGTTAAGCCCCAGTGTATTGGTAGTCCTGGATGAATTTTGAGCAGATTTATAAGATACGCCCTTAAAAGGCCTAAAAGCTTCCGTCAGGGAAATTAATCCCAGTGTATTTGGCAGCCCTGGGTGAATTTTGAGCAGATTTATAAGATACGCCCTTAAAAGGCCTAAAAGCTTCCGCCTGGGAAGTTAAGCCCCAGTGTATTGGTAGTCCTGGATGAATTTTGAGCAGATTTATAAGATACGCCCTTAAAAGGCCTAAAGCTTCCGTCAGGGAAATTAATCACAATGTATTGGCAGCCCTGGGTGAATTTTGAGCAGATTTATAAGATACGCCCTTAAAAGGCCTAAAAGCTTCCGTCAGGGAAATTAAGCCCGGTGTATTGGCAGCCTGAGTCCTCTTTATTGGGCCAAGGATTTTCAAACTTTCATTGGCATCTTCCAATCTTAAAAACTTCAATCCTTTTTATCTTAATTTCTTTTTTTCAAGGAGTATACGGGAGCCGTGATCCGCCCAGCCCATTTACCATCCTTTAACTCCATCTCCGTTGAGATTATAACAGCAATCAGGCCCGGGGTTCGCCTCCTACTCCACTATTGTTAAATAGGCGTTCTCCTACCTATCCCACGGTTTCTTCGAACCCACACGTACATTACTTATTTCGGGGTTCGATCAGATTTTAGCCTCCGGTCACACTTTAAGGATCCTTATTAAACTTTTTGGCTTCTAGGTACTACAGTCGCCCCTCAGGCTTATCCACAGGAAACACTGAAATCTTTCGTATTTAAAATATCCCAAGGACCGGAAACCTTCGTTTTCAATCTTCATATTTTTTAAACTTAATCATTAGCCAAATCCGACTAGGTAAGCTCCTGAGCCATCGGCGTTTCTTCAGAAGATGCCTGCCATAGAGACACTTTTTTTCTTTTCCCATTTCACAATTCGACCAAAATTTAAGGCATTCGAGGTCCTCCCGCGAAGAGAGCATTCCCACGAAGTCAAAGGCGCCATTTCGGCCGTTTATCACGCCATCCGAAAGCGTTTAATATCAAAATCCTCTCTGACCTCGATGCTTACCAAAAAGTTCAACCTTTTAGAAACAACCCTTTCATTCAGAGAAGTCAGTGGAGGGAAACGGTTTTTTCTGCTCATCCCCGTACGTGGAAAGGAAGCCGAGGATATTAAATAGAGACGCAATCAGCATGATGGTTTGCGGTCAGTAGTGAACACCTGTCCTTTAATGGACTTTCGTGGGCGGAGATCCCTTCCTCCCTGATTCTTGAATTACTATCCAACCGTGTATTTTATTGATGTTTTTGTCCCCCATGAATTTTCTGTCTCCGGTCATTCAGGAACGCAGTAATAACCACATTTATTGCGGTTAGGAGGGAAATCCCTTGGTGTCCTGGAATCTATTAAGTTTTTTTAATGGTACTTGTGAGTTAACAATACCAGAACAACGCGCATGCGCGAGCATGAGTTTTTCGTTCCCGCATTTTTTCAAAAATTAATCTTTAAGTTTTTTTTTTTGTTTCATCGGTCTTTTTGCCGAAAATCATTTTTTTGGGCTTTTTGTCTGTCTTTGAAGAGAACCGCCCGCGCCCCTCGGCGTTTTTTCGTTAAAAAAACACCTTTTTTGTCGGATTTTTGGGTGTTTTAGAGGCCTTACCGCCAATATAACCCCTCAGGACGTTTCACGCTTTTTTTGGCCACAAAACTCCGTTCATTTTGTCCTTTTCCACGGTATTCCGCCCAAGTAATTACGCCACAGAGTTCTCATTCAATAAGGTGTATAATATTAGGTGTACAAAATGAAACTCAGCCACAGGGTAAATTTGAATTTTGTAGATTTTAGCCGAGTTTCATTTTGTACACCTAAAAGTTCATTTTTTCAAAATTTTGAACATTTTAGGCGTTAAAGTCCATCAAAAGTTGACCTTCTCCGTGTATGAAGGTTATTGAAGTATAACCATTAAGAAGGTTAATTTTTAAAGGCTTGTAAATCGTAAACCGTTACAGATATTGAAAAAATGCACTAAATAAAATCTGTTGGAAATTCAATTCTCTTTAATTTTTATTCTATTCATTTTTTCTCTAGGACGCACTGTTTTCAAGATAAATTTATTTAAAAAAAAAATTATTTTCCGAAAATGGTGCATCCTAGAAAAAAAATAATTAAGTGCAAATTTATAGAGAATTAAATTTCATACAAGTTTTATTTATTAGGTGTACAAAATGAAACTCAGCCACAGGGTAAATTTGAATTTTGTAGATTTTAGCCGAGTTTCATTTTGTACACCTAATATTTCCAAATCTTGAAGGCCCTAATTACATTTCGGAAAGAAAAACGTTAATTGACTTATAAATCTTTTAAATCGTAATGAGAATTCCATTTATTGCTTAATGAAACGACCACCTAGCGTGTTTTGTCCAAAAACGTCTCCGACACCCACACTCCTCCTTATAAGGCGACAGAGTTGAAGGAAAAAAAATTTTTTTGTGAAATTACCAAGGATAATAAAATGAAATTATACAATGCAGCAATGGAAATTGACGGAGGACCACCCACGAGGAATTAAAACCCTTAATCGCCCGTCATTAGCTCACCGAGGTGTTTTCATACCCTACATTTCATTTTTTCCTTCTTTACCTGGTCTCCTTACACCTGCTCTATTTCTAATAAAACGTTCAGTAATGAATTTTTTTAATGGAAAAAAAGACGAATCACTGAAATGAGGAATTAAAATTAATGTGGACCACCCAGATATTGAAATTTACATTATGGGTTTTATTAGGTAAAAAATAAATTTATCTTGAAAACACTGCATCCTAGAGAGAAAATGAATAAAATAAAAATTAAAGAGAATTAAATTTCCAATAGATTTTATTTAGGGCATTTTTTCAATATCTGTAACGGTTTACGATTAACAAGCCTTTAAAAATTGACCTTCTTAATGGTTATACTTCAATAACCTTCTTACACGGAGAAGGTCAACTTTAGATGGACTTAACGCCTAAAATGTTTAAAATTTTGAAAAAATGAACTACTTGGTGTACAAAATTGTAGGAAATTTAATTTTCTATAAATTTGTACTTAATTATTTTTTTCTAGGATGCACCATTTTCGGAAAATAATTTTTTTAAAAATAAATTTATCTTGAAAACAGTGCGTCCTAGAGAAAAAATGAATAGAATGAAAATTAAAGAGAATTAAATTTCCAACAGATTTTATTTAGTGCATTTTTTCAATATCAGTAACGGTTTACGATTTACAAGCCTTTAAAAATTAACCTTCTTAAAGGTTATACTTCAATAACCTTCTTACACGGAGAAGGTCAACTTTTGATGGACTTTAACGCCTAAAATGTTCAAAATGTTGAAAAAATGAACTACTAGGTGTACAAAATGAAACTCGGCTAAAATCTACAAAATTCAAATTTACCCTGTGGCTGAGTCATTTTGTACACCTAATAAATAAAAATTGTAGGAAATTTAATTCTCTATAAATTTGCACTTAATTATTTTTTCTAGGATGCACCATTTTCGGAAAACAATTTTTTTAAAATAAATTTATCTTGAAAACAGTGCGTCCTAGAGAAAAAATGAATAGAACAAAAATTAAAGAGAATTAAATTTCCAACAGATTTTATTTAGTGCATTTTTTCATATCTGTAACGGTATACGATTTAACCTTTAAAAATTAACCTTCTTAAAGGTTATACCTCAATAACCTTCTTACACGGAGAAGGTCAACTTTTGATGGACTTTGACGCCTAAAATGTTCAAAATTTTGAAAAAATGAGCTACTAGGAGTACAAAATGAAACTCGGCTAAAACCTACAAAATTCAAAACCCTGCGGCTGTTTCATTTTGTACACCTAATAAATGAATCATTTTTGGACTTTCACCAGTTGTCCTAATGCAGAGGAAAGAAAAGGAGTTTCCAGAATATTTTAAGTAATAGTAGGAAAACAATATTTATAATTTTATTTTTATTGTTTAACATAGGTTTTAGACAAAAATTTGTATATGATAAAAGCGCAGTAAGTAAAAGAAATATTTACAATAAAATAGCACAAAAAACATCTTCTTTCTGTAGACAAACATTAGATTGGATTTTGGTAAAAAATTACAGGGTGAACGGTGAAAGGGAAGGGGGAAGAGACTACCAGTATCAATGAGGTGGCATCATGCCTTGATGAGGCCCAATCGTGACTGCTGCATACTGTCCAGGAATTGGGGAATGAAGCATGGAAGCCGGTGATTGCATCGCTCCTCCTTGACCCATCATGACACCAACAGGGGAAGAAGCGACGACTTGCTGAGGTGGCTCCGAGGGCAAAGTGAGGTTTGCCAGCAAGTCCCGAACCGCCGGAAAAAGAGAACATTCAGCATGAATGTTGGCACATTCGATAAACCTTTTAAGCAACATCGAAGCAGACGCTAAAGCTGATGCTGGGCCCGAATCTCGTTTTTCAGCAGGCTGTATCAAATTTGTCGATACATCATAGACTAACGGAAGTACTATACTATGAGAATCCGACTGCCCATAACTTCCCACTCTAGTCAACAGTAACTAAAAACAAAAGGTTAAATACTGTTTCAATTCAACTTGGAGACCTACAAAGAATAAAATTTTTTGACGACAAACAATAACGGCAGCCTGCCCAGTAGGTACAATCGGCGTCGCTGAAGGAGGTATTCTTAAGCACCATTGGACCGACCATTTCAGCTGCTGTTGAGTTATCAAACTGGGATACTACAATAAAAATAAGAACAGAATAGTCCAGAAATAATAAAACAAACCAATTCCAGTTTGATTATTTGAATAAAATCTTTGAGGACATTTTGAGGTACAAGAAGCATTCTTGCAAAACCGGAGAGGGCGTTCGGCTTATATGGAGGGGACGCTGCTTTTGTTTCAAAAAAATTTTCAAGAATCTAAAAAATCATTTTGATCAGAGCATATTCTGTATATATATTTACCTGAAGTTCTTCTAAAGACCAAAGATCTTTGTGTTCTGGAAGAGCAGTTATTTTGATATGAAGGGATTCTAAGTGTTGAGGATTAAGAAATACGCGGCACTGAAGAGTTTCTGATTTAAAATGAACGACGCCAGGCTCGGCTGTGGTCAATGGAATTAACTAAAAATAAAATGATTTTAAATATTTGTGGGTTACCAGTAAACAAAAAAAAAAAGTAAAAATTGATTTTGAAGGTGTAGGAACAGTTAATACATACACCATCTTCAGTTTGGATAAAACGCTGGAACAGTCTCTTCATGTAGACGCATCCTAGAATCTTTCAAGAGGGGCGAGAGTGGTCCACTGAGTCCTTGAGGGTGAGGAGAAGGAGTACAAAGTATTTCAAGAGCTTCGTGCGAAATTAAAGTTGGTACAGCACCAGCCCAAGAGCGCTGAGGTAAAACTCGCTGCCCAGTTTTTGAATCGGTAGGACTATGAAGAGCCGGATGCGGTGACTGCCCTGGTCTCGGTGACGGTCTAGGGACACCAGGAGATCCAGGCCAGTTCGATGCGCCGGGCGAAGCCATACTTTGACTCGAAGGAAATGGACTTCCATCAGTGTGAGCTGAAAATTCTTTCAGCACGAGTTAAGACGTCAAGGAAAACTTACATGTGTGCATTAATGGTCCAGCAGGAGAATGCCCTAAAGGAACAGAAGGCCCAGGAGATGAAATAGGCATCGGCGATGGCGCATGAAGAGGATTAGACGGAGAATTAGCCATAAATCCTGATCCTGGTGATGGATGTGGAAGCATTGATGGTGAAGGGTTTATATTTGGCGGAAGAGAAGGCGGAGAAGCCAAATTGAAACTTGATGTGGCCGGACTTGATCCGAAACTTTGATGTTGGGATGTCTGCGATATATTAGGTGTTGTATGAGGAGAAGCCGGAGTATGAGGGTTGCTTGGAGGAGTCAACGGTGGGTGAAAACGAAGCCCTCCTTCACTTCCACCACGTGCAGGAGAAGAAGGCCCACGACCGCTCAAAAAACCGCTAGTACTTCCTCCTGTACTTCCCGGCGTACCGACACCACACTCGCCAGAATCCAAAGTCACAGGAGATGGTGGATTATCATCTTCAGATTGTGAACGCCTTCTAAACATGACTGTCTCATCTACATGTTTGCTTAAAAATCCTTTCAACCCTTGCGTTGGTGTAAACTCTTTGACAACACTTGTCCTATCAAATCTGCTATACGCAGCATCTCTTACAGCAACCAATCGTCCAGCTCTTAGCCTTATTTCTAAACAATAAAGACCAAGGTATGCAACTCGGATAACACTGACAGCTTCACAGATAACAGTGAAAGTCTGGACAGGAACTTGAGGACGGCTATTATGAACTCCAAGCTGTGGAATAGTGGGAAGTTTGGTGATTGCCACTAACGGTGCGTAGGTATCATTTAACAAATGATAAGCTGAACAAGATTCTTTTGTTTGTTCAATTCTCCTTCTAATTGTTCCCTCATGACACTATGAGCAATCACGCAACTGCCACCACCTCCAAAAGCCAATGAAAAAGCTTTCGAAGATGGATTCCATTGTATGGTTACAGTAGCAGCTCTTTCAGGTCCATAACCAAGCGTAAGTTTGTTGTAGCTGTATGACTTCACGGTTACCATTGATGTTATATTGTATTTCTGGATTCTAAAGTATTCAGCCATTTCGTCAACCAATGCGTGGAGATGGACGATTTGTGCCCAGTCGTGAAGCAAAGCATCCACTGTTTTGACGACACTTTCTGCGGGTAGCATGTCATACGTGAAGTAAACAGGACGTCTCATTCCTTGCTCCTTTGGATGAAGAGTCGCCACAGGGCTCCCGTTCATAACAAACTCCACAATCCAGGATTTATTCATCCCTTTGTTTCCATGAGCTCGGAGCGACACAGACAAAAGGAGTTTAAGCAAACGGACATAAGAAGGAGTACTATGCGTGAATCCTGGCGGAGGTGGCATCTGGACTATCTTCAAAACCAAAGCTGTCGCATTTGCTTCCACTTGAAGACCTTGATGAGGAATATCTCGTCTTGTTAACTAAAAAGAAAATTAAAAAATAACAAAACTTTTCAAAAAATTACTTCTTGAGCAAGAGTGATGAATGGAATTCTTTCATCGCAAAGAGCAACAACATGAGCCAACTCAGGAATAAAATATGCTGGATTTTTGGCTTTTTTGGTCTGCCCTTCTAGTTTCCATGCTAGTTTTCTTTTTCCATCTGGCCTATCATTGTCTAGAATGCATAATTAGATTTTGAAGTCAAATAACAACTGACCATCGACTGGAGTAAATGGCCCATGAGTAGTGACAAAGCTATGGAATTCGATTAATGTCAATACTCTGAGATACATTTTGGGCATGTCGGTTTCGATAGTGTCATCATTCGGGTCATCTTCGATGGATGATGGTTTGACGACAGCAAGATGAAATGTGTAATCGATTTCTGTCGGTGTGTTCTCTTTTTCTTTTAACTCAACTACCTAAAACATGATTGCAGAATTGCAGTTCAACATAGCATTCTTACAAGAATTGTATTGCGATGACGATGTAATCGAATGAACATCCGGTGACGTCCAAGTTTGGACAAAGGATGATTTGGATGGTGAAGAAGTGGAAGCCTTTCATGCGGAGAAGCCGGAAGATGCTGAAGTGTCTTCTCACATCTCTCTGCGTTATCCAAAAACGAAGTTCAGAAATCAACGTAGCAATTTTGAATGGTCTGAATTCACTGCATTCTCAACATCATGAATCAAAGGAGCTTCATACTTAGGGACGTGGCATTTCAACATCCCAGTATGCGTGTCAACAGTTATAAGAAGCTGCTCAGCTCGTAAGCAAGGCTGGACAATGGGAACCATCAGAACTGCTGGAGAGCCTTGAACAACACATTGAACAGATGGAGAAGATTCTGCAGTTCGATTTTAAGCTCTTCCAAACGAGCTTTGCTTCTTGTATAAATCGTATGGACCAAAAGCCTTTCCATTGAGAGATGCTCAGACCTTATAGCTCTATCAGCCACTCTAGATTCTTTCTGACCCAAAGTCGGATATGACTTACAGACAACGGCCTGGCAGGATCATGAGAATCAACTTGTAAAATTAATTTATAGCCCAATTCAGATTTGGATCTTTGCTCGTCAACTCCCTAAAATACAAAGATAATGAAAAAGATGAGAAAAACGAAGTGATTACCTCCAGTACGAAATTGTGAGACATTTCCCAGGAGTGTACTCGTCGACATAAATGTAGCCATCTAGTCTATCTTTGCATAATCTTAATGTCTGAGAGTATAAAACTTCGAGCTGTAAACTCTGGCAGAAATAATGGAGGAAGGAATAGACTTCAGCAAGAGGGTTAGGATGGTCGACGAGTCTAGATTGAAGTACTTGATGTATGTAGTTGACCTGAAGAGAATGTACAGGCTTTCCCATCGCCAGTTTCTTTATCTTCGACCAAAATTTCGATGTCAAGGAGTCTCCACGGAATGTTCGGACCATCGCCCATCACCGTCAAACTTACCTCAAATTCATGCTCGACATGAAAAGTGACTCTACCACTCTCAATCTAAAATCGACAATTAAAAAACAAACTATAATCTTAAGTTATACTTTGAGGTTCCTCATTTGAGGCATGAGGTTCCCGGTGACCAATCGATGCTGTATAACCTGATTGAGCCTTTGTAAAGTAGATTTCTTTTCACTCAAAGTTATCGGGTCAGGAGGAACAATCCTGTCCTAAATCAAAATTTAGCGTTTAATCGGTTGTTAAGTAAATCAAATTGGCTAAATATATTCATAAGATATATGAATACTTCCTATGATAAACGTACTCGAATGCAAGAAGGAAGACGAGAATAAGTCCCAGTCGTTAAGACTTCAACAGCAGCCGGAATATGGAAATTCGGAAGTCTAGCATGGACCAAAGTTTCCCTCGACATCCGCGCCAGCATATCCGCAGTTTCAACAAAAAGCATCGATTGTTTATCAAGAAAAGCCATAATATGCTGCAAAAAATCATGAAAGAAATAATAATAACCTTCGTAACTTTCTTACCGCTGATTTATCGACTTTTGAAGCGCTGTTCGCCCATTTGACGAGGGCCAATAGACGCACGAAGAGCTGCCTTGTTCTTGTTGAAAAGTTGTATATCTCGATTTTTCTTTCCATATCGGTTTTCCGCGGAAGCCTAAAATATGACTTAAGAAATCGCTTTTTTATATTTCTAAACCTTACAATTCGGCCAAAACTGTTAGTTCGTGGTAGGTCCTCTGGACGATGAACTCGATGAGCATCGCCAAAGAGATGGAACCGCCTCTAGCGCCTTCTTGACCCAAAGAGTTGTTTATGGGCGTCTGATGCCCTTCCAGAGGTACTGGAGGCATTTTGAAATCTGAAAACATAGAAATGTAAAAAAAGGAATTAATATTGTTTACCTACTTTCAGGTTCACGAAGGTTTCTTCACCAAATTAGTTGTGAGTGCTGGAAGCATGATGTTCCAAAAATAAAAAATACAGCAAACTTTTGAATACAGAGAGTAAAATCTTCGTCCTTACGATAAAAATGTACCAACAAAATTGATTTTAGTTGAGTTCCAAATTTCGGTGTTTTCACGAAGAGCTTGTGACAGCGCCGCTAGGATGAAGTCGACGCCTCAATAGTCAATGATGGCCTCCCACTTAGACATTCTAAATGACGTCATAACTTATAAATTGGTTAACCTAAATAAATTGTGACGAAAATGAAGAAAAGGCTAAAACCATCAAAAAGTGCTCGAAGTAAAGAATCCATTTTCGGCGATACATGAGGTTCTTTTAAAAATCGTTGTGACTTCTCAGGGCCACCCTGTATACCTAAATTTGAATATGATTTCAGAAATAGATTCAGTTAAAAAAATAATGGGTCTATGCTTAACTTTTGTTTAAAAAGTCAGAAGGCATAAACATTTTGGCGTTTCGCCCCATTGTGCATCGATGCCGCTCTCGTGAAGATTTTGCCGCCGATGCGCGTGCCCCATCCCGCCAAGGGCGCTTTTCTGTTTTGAAGATCCTCTGCGTCTGTAAGTACATCTAGGCTTACAACTAGGCAACACCGAAAGAGCGAATTTCAAAAGGATCGGATACTTTAAAACAGTGATTCTCAACGGTGGCGGTACCGCCCCCTGGGGGCGCTGGGAAGTTACTGTGGGGCGTTTTGCAAAATTTGGGTGATAAGGGGGAAATAGCTAAGTGGCCAGCCATAGAGGCGTTAAGTAAAGGGCCAAAATTTAACCGGCCCGTTAAGTAAAGGGCCAATACTTAACCGCCCGTTAAAATTTATCCGGCCCGTTAAGTGAAAGGTAAACTTAACCGTCCGTTAAAAAATTTAACCGGCCCGTTAAGTAAAGGGCAAAAATTTAACCGGCCCGTTAAGTAAAGGGTAAACTTAACCGGCCCGTTAAGTAAAGGGTAAACTTAACCGGCCCGTTAAGTAAAGGGTAAATTAACCGCCCGTTAAAAAAACTTAACCGGCCCGTTAAGTAAAGAGCAAAAATTTAACCGGCCCGTTAAGTAAAGGGTTAAAACATAACTTCCCGTTAAAAAGTTAACGGCCCGTTAAGTAAAGGGTAAAAATTAACCGCCCGTTAAAAAATTTAACCGTTAAAAAATTTAACTGGCCCATTAAGTTAAGGGCAAAAACTAAACCGCCCGTTAAAAAAGACTATTTAATTCTGTGTTTCTTATTGATAAACCAATTAAAAAAACGTAATTATTCATATAAAATCTAATTTAGGAGACTTTTGCCTGAATTATTAATTTAAAAATGAGTATGATTTGATACTTTTCACTGCTCTTTTTCAGCTCCTGGAGCTGATCAGCTGAGAGCGGCCTCACCCTTGGGCAATGGGCGGGATTTCTTATCACTTGTGTTGAGTGTTCGCGCCAATGCGAAATCTTCGTTCTCTTCTTTCGACTTTTCGATTACAGCAACTGGTAAGCCATGATTTTACTTCTTGTCTCTTCTCATTATCGAAAGAATTTAAGGAGCAATGAATCTTTCATCTGAAGTGGAAAGCGAGGATGACAGGCCGCGTAAAAGGCCTCATTTGAAGTCAGCGAAGCGATGATTCTGTTGATGATAGCGAAAGTAATGTCCAAGATGGTTTCGACGATGGCCAGGATGAGGTAACTTAAAACATTAGCTTTGTTCCAACCGCAGTTTGAAACTTCTGGAGCTTGCGTAGAAGGATTTCCAGTCTTATTTGACGTCAGATGGCTTCAGATTTGACGGACAAACGATTTGATCGACGTCAAATTGACGTCCAAATCCTTCTGCGCTTGCTCCAGGTGTTTCAAACCGCGGTTGGAACAAAGCTAAAATGGTGGCTAATAAAGTCCTTTAAATACCGTGGGGAACTCTCAATAAAAGTGTTACAAAAAATCCTGTCAGCAATTTGTCGCCCTCTAAACTGTGGGAAACTGCGAGTTCTTGCTGATAGGATTGTGAAGGGTAGTTGTTTATAAAGATAAATAGGGTTTCAAGTGCTGAAAAATTGAGGGGAATGGCCCAAATTTGGTGAAATTAAGGTTCCCAGCCTGTAAAATCATTGAAAAAGAGCCAAATTGTAAAATTGGGGTTACCGGCCTGGTAAATCGAGTAAAATCGCCAATAATTTGGTAAATAGGACGTTTTTTTGGCTGATCTAGATTCCGAGGGAAAACAGCAAAAAAAAAAAAAAAGTATATTAAACCCCTAATTTAATGTTTGTAGAGCACCTGTGGAAGGATTATGAAGGTACATTTGGTTAACTTCATGTGCCATGCGAACCTACTATTCACATTTGGAAAAAAAATCAATTTCGTCTCTGGTAAAAACGGAAGCGGAAAAAGCGCCATTCTCGCCGCCATCATGATCGGCCTCGGGGCAAAACTACCGACACCAAACGTGGACATTCTTTAAAAGGTAAATAATTTGAAAAATTTATAAACTAAATTATTTTTTCAGAATTGATTCAAAAAGGGAAAAACAAGGCGACAATCACCATTACGCTAAGCAATGTCGGTATAATGAGCCATGAGCCGCAAATTTTCGGCCGAGAATTAACGATTCAAAGAACTATTACAACAAGTTCTTCTTCTTTCAAATTGCTGATTCCTCATGGTATTTTTCTTCAGTTTTGTTTTCACTTCTTAATTTTTCACAGGAGGTTCACAGTCACTGACTGCGAGAGAACTGAAGCTCATTTTGATGCGTTTTAACATCCAGATAGCGAATCCGCTCTGCGTTTTAACGCAGGATACCGCCGTAGCTTCCTGAGAACATCAACATCGAAAGAACGCTACGAACTTTTTTCGCATGGAACTCTTTTAAAATCGATTCAAGATAAATCTGTAGAATTAGACACCGTACAGAAACCCAAGTTGACCAACCTTATCGAAGAAAAACATAAAGTAAAATCTTATAAAAAGCCAAATCTTACAGAAATTTTCAGAATTTCGTCGCCATGTACAACGACCTGGCCGAATACGAAAAAAGCTTGAAGTTTGGACTCAAGTCGACAACTTGAAAGTAAAAGAAATGTTTTTCTGGGTGAATTACGCTGGGAATACGTAAGTTGAGTTAAAATCATAATTATTTTAATAAATTTTTATTTAGGCTTCTTCTGTAGAAAAGAAATATATGAAGACTGAAAGAGCCCTTGAGGAAAACCAGAGGAGCCTTGAACAAATCAAATCCAGCATATCAGACCTCAAAAATGAACTTGAATGTCAAAAGCTCAAAATCAGTAATTTCTTTCATTTTTTTAAAAATTAGTTATTATTTTTTTTTAGAAAGTGCAAAGAAGATATTCAAAAGCTGAAAGATGAAAAAAATCAGGGGTTCAGCGATAGAACGGAACTTCAGCAGAAGTTGGGTCGGCTTAAAAAAGAAATTGAGAAAAAGCGGATCGATCTATCTCAAAATAAAAACGCCCTTTCTAAGCACGAATCAAGCGTTTCCAGTATTATCTCAGCAAGGAAAGAGTATGACTTTTTCGTCAATATCCATTGAACATATCAATTTTCCAAAAACCCCGAAAGAGAGGGAATTTTGGCTCTAGACTTCTGTCAAAATAAACAGTTTTTATTTTCTAAGAATTTTATTAGGTGTACAAAATGAAACTCGGCTAAAATCTACAAAATTCAAATTTACCCTGTGGCTGAGTTTCATTTTGTACACCTAATAAATAAAAATTGTAGGAAATTTAATTCTCTGTAAATTTGTACTTAATTTTTTTCTAGCACCATTTTCGGAAAATAATTTTTAAAATAAATTTATCTTGAAAACAGTGCGTCCTAGAGAAAAAATGAATAGAATAAAAATTAAAGAGAATTAAATTTCCAACAGATTTATTTAGTGCATTTTTTCAATATCTGTAACGGTTTACGATTTACAAGCCTTTAAAATTAACCTTCTAATGGTTATACTTCAAAACCTTCTTACACGGAGAAGGTCAACTTTTGATGGACTTTTCATCAAAAGTCATGCTGAGTTTCATTTTGTACACCTAATAAATAAAATTTGTAGGAAATTTAATTCTCTATAAATTTGTACTTAATTATTTTTTTCTAGGATGCACCATTTTCGGAAAATAATTTTTTTTAAAAAAATTTATCTTGAAAACAGTGCGTCCTAGAGAAAAAATGAATAGAATAAAAATTAAAGAGAATTAAATTTCCAACAGATTTTATTTAGTGCATTTTTTCAATATCTGTAACGGTTTCGATTTACAAGCCTTTAAAAATTAACCTTCTTAATGGTTATACTTCAATAACCTTCTTACACGGAGAAGGTCAACTTTTGATGGACTTTAACGCCTAAAATGTTTAAAATTTTGAAAAAATGAACTACTAGGTGTACTGAAACTCAGCTAAAATCTACAAAATTCAAATTTACCCTGTGGCTGAGTTTCATTTTGTACACCTAATAAGTTATAAATTTCAGAATCGAGGAAGCTGCACTAGCAAACAAGCGGAGAAAGAAAACGAAATGCAAAAATTAGTGAAAAGATTGAAGAATTGTCGCAGGTTAAACTCACAAGTGAAGTCCATGTTAAACAATTACAAGACACTTATTTCCACTTGCAAGAAAAATCGGAGGCTTTGCATCAACGAATCCTAAACCTCGTCGCCAATATCCGTATGTCAAAATAACTTAAACTAAAAACCACATAAGTTTTACAGGCACAAAAGAAAATTATCTTAAGCATCTACATAACAAAAGCACCCAATATGAAGTCTATGCAAAATGGATGCCCGATTTACTTCAAAAGATTGAAATTGCACATTCTCAAAATAAATTTGTCAAAAAACCAATCGGCCCAATGGGTAATTTTTAGTTATGAAATAATAATTTTAAATTTTTGTTTTTTTAGGATCATTTATAAAAGTTAAACAAAAAGATTGGGCACCGACTTTGGAAACATATGTCGGGCGACGTTTCCTAAAAGGATTTGCTGTCCACTGCAACCAGGATTACCAACTTTTCAAAAAAATAATACAAAGCCTAAACATTCCGAATCACCAAACTCCTGATTTATCGGTTTTCCCTTTTTCTGATGCGGTAAAATAAATATGGTTTTAAAAATAATTTTGTTGGTAGTTCTATAATTTTAGGCCGAATCAAACGAGGCATCCACGGTTTGAAGCGATGGTCGATATGTTCGAAATTAAAAATCCGGTTGTTATGAACTCGATGATTGACGCTTTTCAAGTCGATAGAATTCTTTTGGTTCCTACACGAGAGGAATCTTATCAGCTGATGAAACGGAAGGAATCTGTGCCGCAAAACTGCCAAATGGTGCTTACTATGAATGGCGATACTATTTATCCTGCGCCAAATATTCTTTTTATTCTGGTGCAGCCCTTCTTCAGCCTCAGTTTATGGATGTCTGCTCCGTCGATAAGACAAGGTAATAAAATTAAACATAAAAGTCAAAGTGTGCTTAATACTCATCGCTACAAAGGGACAAAACGCCCTTATTCCTAATGCAGTAAATATGGCTTTGTTCCAACTGCAGTTTGAAACTGGTTTCAAACTTCTGCAGCTTGCGCAGAAGGTCTAATTTGACATCAGATGACTTTAGATTTGATGGACAAACGATTGGAACGTCTATCCAAATCCTTCTGCACATGCTCCAGGGTTTCAAACTGCGGTTGGAACAAAATGATACAATCATAATTAAAATTAGTCTTAAACTGACTATTTGTCTATTTTCAGGGCCGTAGCTGCAGAAATAAAAGATTTAAACCAAGAAAAATCAAAATTAGAAAATGACTGAAGGTTTTAAACGTTTCTGTGGAAGAAAGCAGAAAAACGTTGAATGACGCAAAGATAAAATTAAGGCAGATAACAAACGAGATGGCCAAAAACGCCGCTGAGCGTGAAAATTGCGATTCAAGCGAAATCGTCGCTCAACAGCGAGAACTTGATTCCGAACTTCAGTATAGAAATCAACAAATCGAAATATTAAAAACAAACATAGAGGTATAAAATTAAACAGAAAATTATTAGTGTACAAAATGAAACTCGGCTAAAATCTACAAAATTCAAATTTACCCTGGCTGAGTTTCATTTTGTACACCTAATAAATAAAATTGTAGGAAATTTAATTCTCTATAAATTTGCACTTAATTATTTTTTTCTAGGATGCACCATTTTCGGAAAATAATTTTTTTTAAAAATAAATTTATCTTGAAAACAGTGCGTCCTAGAGAAAAAATGAATAGAATAAAAATTAAAGAGAATTAAATTTCCAACAGATTTTATTTAGTGCATTTTTTGAATATCTGTAACGGTTTACGATTTACAAGCCTTTAAAAATTAACCTTCTTAATGGTTATACTTCAATAACCTTCTTACAAGGAGAAGGTCAACTTTTGATGGACTTTAACGCCTAAAATGTTTAAAATTTTGAAAAAATGAACTTCTAGGTGTACAAAATGAAACTCGGCTAAAATCTTCAAAGTTCAAATTTACCCTGTGGCTGAGTTTCATTTTGTACACCTAATAATTCTTATTTTTTTAGAGGAGTAATCTAGAAAAAGAAAATGCAGTTAAAGAGTTGGAAAGAATAAATGGAATTTTAAAAGAGAAAAAAGATGATTATGAAAATTATGTAAAAATATGAAAGAGCTTGAAGCTCGCCTTCATGAAAACGAAGCTAAAATGAACATGTTCACTTCTTCATACGGAAAAGAAAACGTATCGTTAAAATTATTCGAAGATAAATGTAAGAATTGAAAAAAAGAGTCGATGAAATAAAAATCGAATTAGATAAAGCTCTAGCAGAGGCTGCTGAAATTTCATCTGAAAAAGTCCAAACGAACAGGTTTTTATTGTTTTCTGTACATATTTATTTTATATTTTTTAAATAGAGAGTCGTCTGAGATAGAAAGAGATTTAGAAAAAGTGCAAGCAAAAATAAAATCTCTGATGAAGATCGTCCCGTCGAAACCTCATGTCCTCCGCGATACGAAAGAAGACTTGAAGAGCTTCGAGAAGTCCTTGAGATTTGTGGGAATTTAAAAAAACTTGTCAAAGTAAAATATATTTTTCTTTTTCACATTTTTAAGAAGTAATTTTAGGAATTGTGTGATACCAGCGAAGAAATTAAGCGTTGCTGCTGTAATGTGAGAAAACGGACCGACAGAAGGTCAACAACGATTTCGAATCTGCAATGGAAGCCAGAAATATTTCTGTAAGTGTTCAAAAGGATCTAAAAATGGTATTTCTTAAAGAAATGGGTGTTTCTTGTCCCATAAATAATTCAAAAGTTTTCTTTTGAAATATGGGGAAAATGTCCTAAAATATGGGAAAATGGAGGTTTCTTTGCAGAATTATTTTATTAATTTTTTTTAAATTTATTATTTTTTTATAATATAATTAAATTAGAACTAAATGCTATGCCGTAAAATAGCTGATCCACTCTTGTTGGAACACCCTGTATACTGAAGTGTTTTTCTAGGGATCCATCTTGATTGACCATGATCGGGAAAAATTGGACTTTGAATTAAAAACGAGAGGTTCAAACTCTCAAGCTGCGGTCAAAACATTATCTGGCGGAGAAACGTCATTCGCCATGGTTTCCTTCATACTTTCCATCTGGACCATCATGACCTGCCCCTTTTTAGTCATGGATGAATTCGACGTTTTATGGTGATCAATATTTTTCTTTTAATATTTCCACTAATTTTTTTTATTTAGGATAATGTAAATAGGAAAACAACAATGGAACTCCTCCTCACCCATGCCAGAAAACATGCGAATCAGCAATTTATTTTTCTGACACCTCATTCTTTGACAGAAGAAGCTGATGCTGATATAAGCATCTTCAGGTATTTATACTTACATTTTTTTTAATTTTGGTTAATTTATTTCATTATTTTCAGAATGGAAGATCCGAGAAAAGTTTAAAAATTGTATTTTTCAAATTTCGTAAATATTTATTGTAAAATTTTGTATTCTTATAGAATAGAGATTTAATTTATATATTTTTTTTTTGAGAAAATTTTATTTTCTTGAGAAGCAAAACGTTCCTATTTTTTGAGAAAAAAGTAATTAAAAAAATGGGTAGTTCGCAGAAAAAGTAATGTGAGGTTGAAAATTAATGTAAGTATTCTATTGAAACCATTATAAAAACTAGGTATGTACTACACTACTTAATGCGGTGGTTGAAATTGAAGTTTTTTTAAAATATTAGAATACTGAGGGAGGAAGCCCTACGAAGAGCCTGTTGACAAGTATCTTTTCTGAAATTTTAAGGATATCAGAGTAGTCGATAATATTAGGTGTACAAAATGAAACTCGGCTAAAATCTACAAAATTCAAATTTACCCTGTGGCTGAGTTTCATTGTGTACACCTAATAAATAAAAATTGTAGGAAATTTAATTCTCTATAAATTTGTACTTAATTATTTTTTTCTAGGATGCACCATTTTCAGAAAATAATTTTTTTTTAAAATATTTATCTTGAAAACAGTGCGTCCTAGAGAAAAAATGAATAGAATAAAAATTAAAGAGAATTAAATTTCCAACAGATTTTATTTAGTGCATTCTTTCAATATCTGTAACGGTTTACGATTTACAAGTCTTTAAAAATTAACCTTCTTAATGGTTATGCTTCAATAACCTTCTTACACGGAGAAGGTCAACTTTTGATGGACTTTAACGCCTAAAATGTTCAAAATTTTGAAAAAATGAACTACTATGTTTACAAAATGAAACTCGGTTAAAATCTACGAAATTCAAATTTACCCTGTTGCTGATTTCATTTTGTACACCTAATATATTATCATCTAACTCATCAGTAATCACTGATTAATATACATATTACCTGTAAACAAGCATTTCGCGACGCCGCCAAGGGGAGCTTGAAAACGGGAGCACGGGCGCTACATCTCCTCAAATTTTCTTTTGTCATACTAAGCCCGCAAGACTTGGCGGTCATGTTGCTTTAGTATCTCAAGCGCGCCTCGATTATTTTCAGAGACCCTGATTTTGTTATAGGTAGGCCTATTTTTTGGAACAAAATTTTTTATCTCATTAATAAAAATTAAATTTAAAAAAAGGGACTCAAGCTAACGCCCCTAGCCACTTAGCCATTGCCCCCAAATTTTTTTTAACGCCCCCAGTAACTTCCCTGCTCCCCCAGGGGGCGGTACCGCCCCGTATTATTTTTTTATATTTTTCTTCTCTTTGAGGAAGTTTTCGTATTGAAAGCTCTTCAAACTAGGACTTTTAAACGCCCTTGTAGAAGTCAGCTTTAGTTCTTAGTCTTGCCGATAGAATTCAGGACCTACTGTTTTTTTTTAGTGTTGTCTTACACAAAATATCATTTTTTACAATCTCAACTTGGGTACCTTTTCAATTTTCATTCTTTTCTAAACTTACCTTTTCAGAACAATAATTTTCTGCCTTTTTACAATAAATTAATGAACAATTTAATTATTTAGAAGCATTTGTTTCTAGACCTTCCCGCCGTATTTTCTAAATAACGGATTCGTTGGGGTCAAAATTTTGCTAGAAGAATTCGTGCCTTAAACTAATGAGTAAGGAAAATATAGAGCGCTGGTAATGCTTCGCTCAGCTAGCATTATGTAGCAAATTCCAATTTTTGTAGAGGTACAGGTCGTCCCTTGGAGGCTCTTGTCTACTTTTACAAGAGTCTTGGGTGATAGCGATCTTCCTCAGTTAATCTTTCAAACTTTAAGGGTTTTCTGAGTCATCCTGTATATAAACACAATTTTTCCTTTTTGTTCTGTAATTTTATGGCTGATCCGGGACTATCTCAACTTATTTGCGTTTTAATTATTTTAAAATGTTAAAACTTTCATAACTCTTAACTAGGCATCCTATCATTTGTTAGTTTAACAATGCTATCAAAGCATTATTTTCAT
Organism: Orius insidiosus; assembly: GCA_014119065.1. Taxonomy (NCBI): domain Eukaryota; kingdom Metazoa; phylum Arthropoda; class Insecta; order Hemiptera; family Anthocoridae; genus Orius; species Orius insidiosus. Next base: position 135,235 of record JACGAQ010000158.1, read on the forward strand.
TTAAAAAGTTACGATGTTACCATATCTTTTATTTTATTATTATTTTTTTAAATAAATATATTTTATGGAGGATGACTTTCAATTTTTAAGGGAAATCTGAGGTTTAACGCAAAAATATTAAGTAAAAAAATTATCTTAATCTACATTACATTCCCAACAAAAAGTGCATTTTTTTTTGTCCTATGACATTTTCAAACGAAATAACTCGAAATCCACTGGTCCTAGCGAGATAAACACTAAGTACAAAATTAATCTTCATGCAATTTCCTATGGAAAATGCCTTATACATTTTTTCGTAGAACTAATATTTTGGGAGATATGGTCTAAAATCATGTTTAATTACATATAATAAAACCTCTACACCACGCTAATGGGGAAACTTGAAGCAAAAGGCAGCATGAAGATAAAAAACCCTCTAAGATTGTCAAGAAATACTCCTTGCTTCTCAGCACTGAAAACTATGAGAGACATTTTTATTCACGTGGGGGGGGGGGGGGGGGATCTCCAAAAATCTGGTGTTGTGGGTATTACAATAACTTCCTAGTTGAACTTAAGTCAGAAAACCATTTATGCACTATGGAGATATAAAAATATAATTTTTTTAGCCTTACGTTGAGAGTTTCTTTCAGCAAAAATTGTGTATCAATGCCCTCACCGAGCATGTGGGGGTATAGCTCAGTGGTAGAGCATTCGACTGCAGATCGAGAGGTCCCCGGTTCAAACCCGGGTGCCCCCTATTTTTTTTAAATTTAATTTTTGCTATTTTTATTTGGTAGATTTCTTTCAGAATCTGTTTTATTTTTTTTTTGCGTTTAAATCCGTAATCTCTATGTGGCCAAACAGGAAATGAATTTCTCATAGTTTTCAGTGATTACCTGGAAAAACCCGACTTAAAAGCAATTTTAATTTTTTTTTTCCAAGGGCAAAATTTTAATGAAAAACAACCTGATCAGGGTTTAACTTTGATCTATGAGGAAAATTGTTATTCCAAACTATGTAATTTTGATAAAATCTAGTTTTAAAAACTTCCTTAGATTTTCGTTCCCAGATTATTGTTTTAACTTCCTTAAAAATTAGATATTGTGATACCCTCCACGGTGTTTTGAAAAGGGTTTTCCAGACCCCGAGAAGAAACTGAAATTTTAACCAATCGGTTGGCGGATTTTTTTTTTCCTCTTTTCTTTTAAATTTGCTTTTATAAGTACAACTAGCAATTACACTTTAATCGACTATTAAATTTAATTATTCTATGCATTATCATTACGTGAGGAGAATCCCGTGACGATATTTTTAATTTTTATACTTCACAAAATGAGCCCAAAGTGTGATTTTTTTTTCAAAGAATAAAATTTTTTGAGATAAATTTTTTTTTGCACTGCGAAGTGGTGGGGAAAAAATCACTAAAAACGTCTTCAATGATTCTTAGGGCTGTCGAGACCAAGGATATCAAGTTTTGCGAGTCAAATGTCGCACTTCTTGGGTCAAATACCTCGGAGAAACAATATTTTCGCGAATATTTACTTACCCACCTAAAACAGCCAACCTAGAAAACTGAAAATTTCTATGTAGTATCCACGAGATTGCGCATAATCGTAATCATAATTATGATTGTAGTCATATTCTATAAATATGGTTTAAGAAATAGTTTTCTGCAGAAGCTTCTACGTGCTGAGAAGCAAGGAGTATTTCTTGACTAGAGGTTTTATTATATGTAATTAAACAGGATTTTAGACCATATCTCCCAAACTATTTGTTCTACGAAAAAATTTATGAGACGTTATCTATAGGAAATTGCATGAAGATTAATTTTGTACTTAGTGTTTATCTCGCTAGGACCAGTGGTTTTCGAGTTATTTTATGATATTGTTTGATGTCATAGAGAAAAAAAAATTTTTTGTTGGAAATGTAATGTACATTATTTTTATACTTGATTTGCTTTAAACCTCATAGTTTTCTCTTAAAAATTGAAATTCATCTTCCATAAAATATACTTAGCTTTGTCCCAACCGCAGTTTGAAATTGGTTTGGAACTCTGGAGCATGCGCAGAAGCACGACGGTTCAAACCGTTTTTCCGTCAAATCTGAAGTCACCTGATGTCAATGTTGACGTGCAAATCCTTCTGGCATGCCCCAGGAGTTTCAAACTGCGGTTGGAACAATAATAAAAAGAAAAGTTTCCTGTGGGTATTTTAAAGAATAAAAAATTAGTCTGAAATATTAGCGGTTTTTTTTGTTGAGTAGAAATCTTATCAAAATTCTGTCAATCTTGGATTATCTTAGACTTTAATTGATAGCTTGATAAATGAATAGCGTGAAAAATAGTTAAAACCATAAATTAAAAATAAAGGCTCAATGGAAAAAATAATTTATTAAAAATAAGTCAATAAATAAAAACTTTTAAATAGGTACAAAATAATAAAATAAATGGTAATTTTTTTAATTTCTAGGTTGGGAAACATTATTTACAAAAATTTATTATTATTATTTATAAAATTTATTATTATTTAAAAAACGCCAAACTTATTTTTTTAAATAAAAAAAAATTACAAGACATGTAGTAGAACCCATAAGTTCTTTATTTAACAAATACTCTTTGGTTTTAATTTTTCAAAGAAAACGATAAAACATAAAAATTTGAGCGATAAAATAGTTTTGACTAGTTGAAAAAAAAAAAGGCCAAAAGAGGGGAGTCAGTCTCAAGAAGAAGCACCACGTGGACGCATTATCGTTTTTTAAAAAGTCTCGGAAGATTAAATTTTCTTGACACAGTTGGTGATTTTATCATTTTATAGATATCTTTTTTGAAAATCGAGGTTCAAAACATCAAAAATTAATAAAATAAAATATTTCGTAGATTTGTCCCTCGAGTGCCTCATATTTACCTAAAAAAGAAAAAAATTATTCTAAAAATTTAAAATTTAAAAAATTATTCTAAAAATAAAATGAAACTCGGCTAAAATCTACAAAATTCAAATTTACCCTGTGGCTGAGTTTCATTTTGTACACCTAATAAATAAAAATTGTAGGAAATTTAATTCTCTATAAATTTGTACTTAATTATTTTTTTCTAGGATGCACCATTTTCGGAAAATAATTTTTTTAAAAATAAATTTATCTTGAAAACAGTGCGTCCTAGAGAAAAAATGAATAGAATAAAAATTAAAGAGAATTAAATTTTCAACAGATTTTATTTAGTGCATTTTTTCAATATCTGTAACGGTTTACGATTTACAAGCCTTTAAAAATTAACCTTCTTAATGGTTATACTTCAATAACCTTACACGGAGAAGGTCAACTTTTGATGGACTTTAACGCCTAAAATGTTTAAAATTTTGAAAAAATGAACTACTAGGTGTACCAAATGAAATTCGGCTAAAATCTACAAAATTCAAATTTACCCTGTGGCTGAGTTTCCAAGTTGCGCAATTTCTTCGTCCCTACTAAACATTTTTAATACGGACGGCCGGCACGACAGACGACCTCAAGATCGCCCAAGGTACTAATCAGTTTTCCTCACGGTGTCTGGGACGCGGCCAAAAAAACTCTTATTTTAGAGGACTTCAAGAAACGAGAAAAACTTGAAAAAATAATTTCAAAATATTAATCTCTGACCAATGATGCTTGAGGTCTCTGAAATCGTAATGTGGTCGTGACGTGCCGGTTTTTACATGGCCACATAGTCGGTAAAAGAAAAAAAAAAGTTTCGAATAAAAAAAATGCTTATTGTGACCATGAATCCGGATTCTGATGGTCACATCGTCGATAATTTTTTTTTAAATTTTTGAAGCGGTCTTCAGGAATTGATTGAGGAAAACCAAGAAAATGACGTCAGTAGCAGGGTTTACTCGGCTTAACTCAAGATTATTTTTGAAACTGGTTTCAAACTTCTGGGGCATGCGCAGAAGGATTTTCACGTCTAATTTTACATCAGATGACTTCAGATTTGAGGGACGAACGATTTGAACGACGTCTAATTTGACGTCCAAATCCTTCTGCGCTCCAGGAGATACAAACCAGTTTCAAACTCCGGTTGGAACAAAGCTATAAAATGCCACGTTTGTATTTTCGCCATCTCCAAATTTTGCCGCCTTCATCATTTCCTGTCGTCCGAAAAACGACCTACATATTTTCCTGATTTTGGGCGATTTTCCTCAAATTCTCGGCCCGGAAACGCAAGGTTTACTGCATTTTTCTCGATCTTTCGGTTAAGAGAATCTTTTCCTAATTTTTGGCTGAGAAAGAGCCCGATTTTTGGGCGTTTTCTCGCGATCGCTTAATTAATCTTTTTGTCGACTTTTCGCTCGAGAAGCCCTATTTGACGGATTTTTAGTATTAGTGTTTCTTAACTTCTTAAAGGAGTTATTGTGATACCTTCCACGTCGGGTTTTAGGGGAGGGGTCTTCCAGACCCCGGAGTTTTAGTGGGGTATGTCATCGCTCACCGAAATAAAATTCTGGCTACGCTTTTTTCCGCCAAAATGTTCTATTAGGTGTACAAAATGAAACTCAGCCACAGTGTTTCGAATTTTGTAGATTTTAGCCGAGTTTCATTTTGTCACCTAGTAGTTCATTTTTTCAAAATTTTGAACATTTTAGGCGTTAAAGTCCATCAAAAGTTGACCTTCTCGTGTAAGAAGGTTATTGAAGTATAACATTAAGAAGGTTAATTTTTAAAGGCTTGTAAATCGTAAACCGTTACAGATATTGAAAAAATGCACTAAATAAAATCTGTTGGAAATTGAATTCTATTTAATTTTTATTTATTCATTTTTTCTCTAGGACGCACGGTTTTCAAGATAAATTTATTTAAAAAATATTTTCCGAAAATGGTGCATCCTAGAAAAATAATTAAGTACAAATTTATAGAGAATTAAATTTCCTACAATTTTTATTTATAAGGTGTACAAAATGAAACTCAGCCACAGGGTAAATTTGAATTTTGTAGATTTTGCCGAGTTTCATTTTGTACACCTAATAATTTCGGCAAAATGAAGCAAAACTACCACAAATTCCAACAAGTCAACTCATTTAGAATATCCAGAATTTACATTTCAAAAATAAAATATGTATGTCAATCTATTAAAGGAAAAAAACCGTTAGGCGATTAGGCCAGACAATGCTCATTTCCTTTTCTTATGAATACGCTTAGCGAAAATTTCAACGATAAGGCCCCATAGGTCATAAACTTTAGGTATACAAATTAGAAATATCAATACAAATTTTTAATTTAGTTTACAATATTTATTTATTAAAAAATCTCTCATAACAAATGAGGTTGGAATTTGAGTTGAAAAATAATTGATAAGATTATTTCGTTCTTAAGTACATAATCCTACTTATGGAATTTTTTATTTATTTACATTTTATCAACTTTCTCAAAGACAAGTTAATGGATTACCCTCTATGTTTGGGTTTGGGTTTTTGGCCCCTGTAACTATCTCTTCTAACTATCTATTTTCGGAAAATAATTTTTTTTAAAATAAATTTATCTTGAAAACAGTGCGTCCTACAGAAAAAATGAATAGAATAAAAATTAAAGAGAATTGAATTTCCAATGATTTTATTTAGTGCATTTTTTCAATATCTGTAACGGTTTACGATTTACAAGCCTTTAAAAATTAACCTTCTTAATGGTTATACTTCAATAACCTTCTTACACGGAGAAGGTCAACTTTTGATGGACTTTAACGCCTAAAATGTTTAAAATTTTGAAAAAATGAACTACTAGGTGTACAAAATGAAACTCGGCTAAAATCTACAAAATTCAAATTTACCCTGAGGCTGAGTTTCATTTTGTACACCTAATATTTTACTCTAATTTAATTTTTGACATTTTGGGAAAGTTCCCGTCAAAGATTTTCTTAGTACGTAAAATGAATGATTCATTTAATCTTCCGGCTTATTTATTCAACATGCTAGAAACAATTTGATCCCACTTCTGATTTTAGCCATAATTATCTCCGGAGGACGGATACATTAACAGTGTTTATTTTTAGAAATGCTAGATTTTTTTTAATTCGTGACTAAGAAAATGGTCGCAAAGGGTCAAAAAAGTGAAAAAGTGTAAAAAGAAGGTTTGGTTGATAATGAACCGAGAAAAAGGCTTTTATTATGTACAAATGAAACGCAGCCACAGGGTAAATTTGAATTTTGTAGATTTTAGCCGAGTTTCATTTTGTACACCTAGTAGTTCATTTTTTCAAAATTTTAAACATTTTAGGCGTTAAAGTCCATCAAAAGTTGACCTTCTCCGTGTAAGAAGGTTATTGAAGTATAACCATTAAGAAGGTTAATTTTTAAAGGCTTGTAAGTCGTAAACCGTTACAGATATTGAAAAAATGTACTAAATAAAACCTGTTGGAAATTTAATTCTTTATAATTTTTATTCTATTCATTTTTTCTCTAGGACGCACTGTTTTCAAGATAAATTTATTTTTAAAAAAATCATTTTCCGAAAATGGTGCATCCTAGAAAAAAATAATTAAGTACAAATTTATAGAGAATTAAATTTCCTACAATTTTTATTTATTAGGTGTACAAAATGAAACTCAGCCACAGGGTAAATTTGAATTTTGTAGATTTTAGCCGAGTTTCATTTTGTACACCTAATAAAAATCGTGGATTTTCCTGATGGACGAGAGAAACGATCAAGAAAAGTGTTTCCCTGGCAAAGGACCGTGGAAAACGTCCAAAATCCTGGGCGTTTCTTAGCCGAAAAATTGAGTTCAACTTCTCTTAATACGTTAAAAAGGGTTTTTCTTGGCCAAAAAGTTTTGAAAAATGAGCAGAAATGTAGTGAAACCGAGGAAACCGCTCGAGAATCGGATGGAAATCGTCAACGAAGCAACAAATCCGCTAAAAAAAAGCAAGCAAACCTAGAAAAACTGACAAAGATGCGCTAAAAAGGGTGCTTCTCTGGCTAAAAATGGTGGAAAACGACAAAAAATTCGGTGAAAAGGGGTTTTCCGCTAAAAAATTGAGGAAAACTACTTGTACTAAGGTTTTCTCTTGGCTAAAAGATTGAGGAAAACGAGCAGAAATGCGATAAAAGTTGTGTTCCCCGCCAAAAAAAACATAGGATGCTTGGTTTTAAGGGGCATCATACCTCCGGAACATTTTGTTTGAAAAAGCACTTTCGCTCCTAAAATTACTTTCCTATATTTGGGCACTAAAAATCGTCAGAATTTTTTTTACAAAAGGTCGTTCTTGTTATTTTGGGAATGTCTAGGCGGCCTTGGGTGCAGTTTTTCCGAAAATGTTTTTCTTTGGAAAATGGAAAAATTAATTTTCGACTAAAACATTTTTTCCGAAAAAACCGCTTGTCATTTTGTAGGTTTTGACGAGCTCTTTCCAAAAACATATTACATAAGAAAATCGGATGAGTATTTTCGTCGTAATCCTTTTACTGAGATTTGGAGGAAATGCATGTTTTTGGCCTATAAACCTAGAAAAACTCTTCCCCGAATAATTCCTTGAAACCGTATAAAAAGGCTCTTTCCACAAGTGCGAGGAAATGAAGGAAAAGTGTATTTGCGGATTTTAATTAGATTACCTTGGGTTATACCACTTTTGGTAGTGCGGGAGTCGTTTCTTTGACTTGTTTATCATCAGCTTCGGTGACGAATGCTGTGTAGACGATGGCTATCGTGATCAAAGCGCTCCCTGCTATCCTTAAAAAAGTGTAGTCTTCATCGTAGTAAAGGACTTCCCACAAATAAGAGAAGACGATATCAGTCGCATGAATTAAACACACAACACCGGCTTGCTCGGTCGAAAGTGCTAAAGTCACTAAAACTTCCTGAACGGCACCTAAAAGCGGTATCCAGAGAGCGCTCGGCAAAAAAGTCCATTTTTCAACAAAATATAAAGGGAATGTGAGTATCATGCTTGAGATGCTGTAGTTGATGATAATGACGGAATAGTGTAAATGTGTGAGTTTCTTGAGGAAGATGTAGGATCCGGCGTCGCAAAGGGCGCCGATGAAGGATAAAAGGCATCCGTAGAAATAATTGGGGTAGTTTCCGACTGGGCGGCCTGTTATAAGGACGACACCAAGAAAGACGGTGCAGGTTGAGATAATTTTTTCGATCCCGCAGTCTTCGTTGAGGAAGAATCTGGCGAAGATGAAAGTGAAGGCGATCGAGGTGTAGGCGAGAAGAGCTTCGTCTGCAGAGGCATCATCCTCGTCGCCTGATTCGACGCTAAAATAAGCGGCGCACTAAAAAGCGAACGTCCCCATAAAGTGGGAAGGGAGTTTTTCGGAAATATCTTCTCATTGCTCCAAAACGCTAGAGGTAAACTAATAACGAATAGTACGACATATAACGCGAAACTTATTTGACCGACGGGTATATCCGTACTTTTGGCACCGTATGAGCAGACGCTGACTAAAAAGGCGGAAGAGATTGAAAGAAGAAGACCCTGACGAGACATCTTTTCAACGACGACTAGTCGAATCCCATAGCGAGCCTTTTCCGACAATTCCCACTCTCGAACCTCATGGCCTCTCTTTGTCTGATAGACCTTATCGCCGCCAAACCTCTTATGCAAGATTCAATCGCCAAAACGTGTAAATTAACCAAACTCACCTATCATTGAGAACACTTTTCATACTAACGGAATCAATAAAAACTAATTGAAGAACGTTCAAAGCTAGGAATAAAATTCTAGAACAATAATCGCAAAGAATTTTCTTGACACATCATTTTTTTTTTTTCTAAAAGTATAATTTTTTATTTTGACAAGATGATCAAAATGTAATATAAAAGAAAAAAAAAACTAAAATTCACGTTTTTCTTGATTAAAAATCTCGGAAACAGCCCTAAAATCTATTAGGTGTACAAAATGAAACTCGCTAAAATCTACAAAATTCAAATATACCCTGTGGCTGAGCTTCATTTTGTACACCTAATAAATAAAAATTGTAGGAAATTTAATTCTCTATTTTGTACTTAATTATTTTTTTCTAGGATGCACCATTTTCGGAAAATAATTTTTTTTAAAATAAATTTATCTTGAAAACAGTGCGTCCTAGAGAGAAAAAAATAAAATAAAAATTAAAGAGAATTAAATTTCCAACAGATTTTATTAGTGCATTTTTTCAATATCTGTAACGGTTTACGATTTACAAGCCTTTAAAAATTAACCTTCTTAATGGTTTTACTTCAATAACCTTCTTACACGGAGAAGGTCAACTTTTGATAGACCTTAACGCCTAAAATGTTGAAAATTTTGAAAAAATGAACTACTAGGTGTACAAAATGAAACTCGGCTAAAATCTACAAAATTCAAAACCCTGTGGCTGAGTTTGTACACCTAATAGTTCTCAAAAGTCTTCTGGTTTTTGCTCAAAAGACAGTCAGCTGCAAAGGTACGCCTTTCTTAGAAGAAAATTCTTTAGTTCTTGAAATATGGGGTGTCCGGAAACACATGGCATACGTCTGGGAGTTATTTCAAATGAGAACTCCTATTTTTATTTCAGATTTCTAATCTACTCAAAATTTCAAGTTGATCATATGACCATTTTTGACAACCTTTGTCAAATTCTAGTGTTTTTTGCGCTAAAATCCTTTAAAATTGACTTAAGAGAATATTTTTTTAAAAAAAGTTCCACTTATTTTTGTCCAAGATTCTATCACAAATTCATGCATCTTCGCATTCTGCATCACGATATGTAGTCGCTAACGACATATTTTCAGGTTAGAACCCCAATTTTTATTTCAGAAATGAAAATTAGCGGTTTTTTAAAGGAAATGGTCCTTCGGACCATATTTTTGAAAGAGCTACAGCGTCTTTTGTAGTTGTGCATCAAAAGAAAAATTCCGTTGAAAAATCGCCGCAAAGGCGTTTCCTTGAGTTTTGGTGTATAAAACACGTTTTGGCCGTTTTGACACTTTGTAACCGATTTTTGAATCATTTTCCACAACAAAATAGAAAACGCACAAAATACAGCTCCAAGAAGTTTTTTCGCCAAATAATATTAGGTGTACAAAATGAAACTCAGCCACAGGGTTTTGAATTTTGTAGTTTTAGCCGAGTTTCATTTTGTACACCTAGTAGTTCATTTTTTCAAAATTTTAAACATTTTAGGCTTTAAAGTCCATCAAAAGTTGACCTTCTCCGTGTAAGAAGGTTATTGAAGTTATAACCATTAAGAAGGTTATTGAAGTATAAACATTAAGAAGGTTAATTTTTAAAGGCTTGTAAATCGTAAACCGTTACAGATATTCAAAAAATGCACTAAATAAAATCAGTTGGAAATTAATTCTCTTTAATTTTTATTCTATTCATTTTTTCTCTAGGACGCACTGTTTTCAAGATAAATTTATTTAAAAAAAATTATTTTCCGAAAATGGTGCATCCTAGAAAAAAATAATTAAGTACAAATTTATAGAAATTAAATTTCCTACAATTTTTATTTATTAAAAATGAAACTCAGCCACAGGGTAAATTTGAATTTTGTAGATTTTAGCCGAGTTTCATTTTGTACACCTAATATAAGGACGAATAAACTGAAGAAATCCCCTCAAAATTTTCAAAATAGAGAAAATCGCCCAAAAGTGAATAATAAATTTCTCAAAAAACATAATAATTCATTTATTGTGATTCTTAATCGCACATAAATATAGGTAATCACTTTTTTAAAATTTTTTTTTATTTTACAGCAATCATACAAAAATATTAGTCACAAAATTTGCAAGAACAAATTCTTTTTACAAATTTATTGTCAAATTAGGTCAAACAATTAAAGTTTTACAGAAATTAAAAAAAATTGTGTAACAACGATAAAATTACGGCAAAGGACAACAACATAAAATTTAATGACAAAACATATAATTTTTACATTTTAAATACTTATGTACATTATAGAGGGCGTTTTAATTTCGAGAGGCAAGATGAAAATAAAAACAGTATAAAAAAGGTATTTACAAATTCGGATGGCGGAAGGTTTTTTTTTGTTTTTTTAAAAATCGGCGTCCCAACCTGTGATATCGTCTGGTGGGGGGCCATCGACATCTGGAGGGTATTCGTCGAAATTCGAAGTGTCGCAGACATCTTTCACTTTTGGATGGATTGGAGGCGTCAACGTTCTAGTTCTCAAGCCTTCCCAATTAAATCCATCAAACCATCTAAAGAATACATTAATTCCAAAAATTTTTTAAAGTTAAATTTTACTTGTGTTTTTGTATTTCACTAATTCCGCCTTTTTGATAGCCAAGTCGCTCTGCAGGATTGTCCCTAAAATATTTTTTATGTTTATGAATAATAAATTAATTTTTGACTTTACCTGCACAATTTTTTAATTAAAACATTCGCATTTCGAGTGATATTTCTTGGAAATTCTATGGCGTCGATACCTTTGAGGATGATGTTGTACGTCTTCATCGGATCGGCTCCCGTAAATGGTGGAGTTCCTGGTGAAAAAAATAAAATAAATACAGGAGCCATTAATATGACAATTTTGATAAGGCAGCCATTATCAGAAAAAAAATATTCCCTTAATAAGGTTACTTTTGATAGGTTATCTATTAGGTGTACAAAATGAAACTCGGCTAAAATCTACAAAATTCAAATTTACCCTGTGGCTGAGTTTCATTTTGTACACCTAATAAATAAAATTGTAGGAAATTTAATTCTCTATAAATCTGCACTTAATTATTTTTTTCTAGGATGCACCATTTTGGAAAATAATTTTTTTTAAAAATAAGTTTATCTTGAAAACAGTGCGTCCTAAGAAAAAATGAATAAAAAAAATTAAAGAGAATTAATTTCCAACAGATTTTATTTAGTGCATTTTTTCAATATCTGTAACGGTTTACGATTTACAAGCCTTTAAAAATTAACCTTCTTAATGGTTATACTTCAATAACCTTCTTACACGGAGAAGGTCAACTTTTGATGGACTTTAACGCCTAAAATGTAAAATTTTGAAAAAATGAACTATTAGGTGTACAAATAAAACTTTAGATTGACAGATGGCAATTTTTACCAATTTTGAAAAAGGAAAAATTTGACATTTTCAAACTTCAAATAGTGGACCAGAAAAAACTGGTAAAGATCACTAATCAAGTTTCTGTTACTGGAAGACCCTTTTCATGGAGGGTATCACAATGACTTTTAAGGAAGTTCAGAATAAAATAATTACCAGTGAGGAGTTCAAACATTAGGACTCCCAACGACCAATAATCTGCGCTGATGTCGTGCCCTCGGTTAAGAATGACTTCCGGAGCAACGTATTCAGGTGTGCCGCAGAATGTCCACGTTTTACGCCCATGCTAAAATTATTTAAAAAATTTATAAAAATAATTATAATAAAAATAATTTTTACCATAAGTTTTTTCGCGAATCCAAAATCTACAAGTTTCACATATCCTGTGATGTCCAAAAGAAGATTTTCAGGCTTGAGATCTCGATAAATAATATTTCGGGAATGTAGGTAGTCGAAAGCTTCTATAACGCATGCTGTGTAAAATCTTGTCGTGTGATCGTCGAAATATCCTTTATCCCTAAAAAATAAATGGTTAGCTAAGCCAAACTGAACAGCGCAAATTTCTTTCTGCCATTGATAATTTTTTTTTTAAATAAATTTATCTTGAAACAGTGCGTCCTAGAGAAAAAATGAATAGAATAAAAATTAAAGAGAATCGAATTTCCAACAGATTTTATTTAGTGCATTTTTTCAATATCTGTAACGGTTACGATTTACAAGCCTTTAAAAATTAACCTTCTTAATGGTTATACTTCAATAACCTTCTTACACGGAGAAGGTCAACTTTTGATGGACTTTAACGCCTAAAATGTTTAAAATTTTGAAAAAATGAACTACTAGGTGTTCTGAAACTCGGCTAAAATCTACAAAATTTACCCTGTGCCGAGTTTCATTTTGTACACCTAATATCTTTGAAAAAGTAAAAATATGAAATTACCGAAGTATCGTCCAAAGCTCTCCGCCAAGGCACGATTCCATAAGCATATAAAGATATTTTCTATCTTTAAACGTTTTGAATAATTTGACTATAAAATCGCAGTTCGCTTCTCCCATAATCTCCTTTTCGGACATAATGTGCTGCTGTTGCCTCGTTTCTACAATCTAAAATAAAAAAAATAAAAACAGAAATTTTTAAAATTTAAGATATCTTACTTGACTTTTTTTCATTTGTTTGAGAGCGAAGGATCTAGTAGGGTCGTGAGCGATCTGCACGAGTTCAACTCGTCCGAATCCACCGACGCCGAGAGTCGCCAAAACTCGGAGTTCGCTCAGTCTTAAACCTTCAAACTCCTCATTAAGCCTGAAAGTAATTAAAAAAAAAAAAATAAATTATAAATTAAAGAAGGAGAAGGAAGAAAAAAAAGAACTCACGTATTCCAAAAATAATTAATATAAAACCCAAAAGAATATGCGTTTATACTTAAACAATAACTTTTTGTCATAACTCCCTTTTCACTTACCTCCTCTATCCACACTGAGGAGCGAAATAAACAGAAAAAAAAAATAACGATTAGATTATTTCAAAACAAAGATTTTTTTTTCGGAGGGGATGAAATCTAAAGGTGATATTGATAAAATTAGAAAAAAAAATGTTGAAAAAAGGGATGATGTAATTTATTTGAAAAATGACAGCATAAAACATGAGGAAACTGCAGTATCGAAGTGATAGGCTCCTTTTAGATTATCCCATAATTTATTTTTATTTAAATAAGGTCAAAACGAAAATTTTTAAGATAACCCTATCGGAATAACCCTAAACGATCTTTTACACGGATGCAATATCTAGCTTAATAAAAGCTAGATTCCGGAGTAGGGATAAAATTAAAATCTTTATTATGTAGTGCTCCATTTTGTAACTCTTACATAAAAAAAGGCGATAAAACTGTGGGTGTTTTGACCTTTCGACAATAAAATTTCCGATTGTGAAACTTTTTATAGGTAGTAATTTGTAAATACCTTTTTCTGTCGGTGATTTCGTCTTTGTATCTAGTTCGAACTTCATCAAGGCCTGAAATGAGCTGGTTGAAAGTTTCTCGGTCGATTACAAGGCAGGAGACGCCTTCTGGATCGTCCGCGATTATATTCGCAGTTCGAAGATCATCCCTGAAAATTTTTTTTTATAAGGATATAAAAAGAGCATTTTATTACCCTTGGAGAGCTTTTTCGCCGAAGAAGTCTCCTTTGGTCAACGTTCTGATGAATTTTTCTTCGACAGAAGTCGGCTGCTTCATCGTCACTTTTACTTGACCTTTGCTGATTATGAAGAAGGTGTCACCTCTCGCTCCTTGCCTTACTATATAATCACCTTCGTTGTAGTATGTCTAAAAAATGGAATAGTAAATAACCTAATTTGACCTCAAAATTTAAATACTCTATTCCTTATTTTTTCATGGAATATGGCGGAAGACGATAGCATAAATAAATTCTTACACGATTATTTTTCAAGTTATCGCCATTATTTAAAGAGTTTTTATGGCAACATTTTTTTTATAATCACGCTTATCGTATTATTTACAACAGGAATACTTTATATGTAAGTTTTAACTTCTTTTTTTATCTGAATTTTTCACTTTTTTCATCACAAAAAACCCCAATAATACGTCTAGGTGGACTATTTCCTTATCTTTTTATTCTCTCTATTTTACAAGGCCCTTTTTTCATTATCTCTCCTTTTAAATAATAGCTTTGTTCCAACCGCTGTTTGAAACTCCTGGAGCATGCGCAGAAGGAATTGCAAGTCTTTGACGTCAGATGACTTCAGATTCGACGGAAAAACGATTTGAACGACGTCAAAATTGACGTCCCAATCCTTCTGCACATGCTCCAGGAGTTTCAATCCTGCGGTTGGAACAAAGCTAATATTATAACAAAGTGACACAACAAAAAGGTGAATGAACGTTTTGGTTTATTTACCTCTTCGAGAACGTCGGAAATTTTGATAAGCGTCTCCTCCGGCAGATTCTTGAATATCGGAACGCTAAAAACAAAAGGCATTGTGTAAAAAAAGAGTTACATCATGACAATATTGATGATTAAAGGTTTACGATTAAAATCTCCATGACGTTTGCCAATTTGTAATTTTCTTCACCCGAAATAATTATTCGACAAAGATCTTTAATTTCGAAGTTAAATTGCTTCATGAATTTGAAATATTAACAATATTTTAAAAGGTGTATTTTACCCGTATTCCCCGATTGCGATCTATAACACCCAGCTGATCAATATTGCCCAAAAAGTGGGGAAACTATTTGTACTAAACGGAGCAAAGCAGATGCAGCTAGAATCGGACGAAAATGCTGTTAATCATAAGCATATCGATTTTAAAGGAAATTTGACCATCTGTCTTTTTTATTTTGTACATTTTTCGTCTCATATTGTTTGGGGGAAATACACAAAAAACCGCGAAAATTCACGCTCCTAAAGGTAAAAAAATTTTCGTTTTTTGTAGTGTTTATCGCCGTGTAGCTCGGGCGCCGTTGGTCGTACAAAAATTTTAATAAACCAAATTTATAGGAAAGTTAGTCAGCTTTCTTTTTTAACTTATTTATTTTTTGGCTACAACGTACCGTTTTAAAGATAAAGGCGAAAAACCGTGAAAAGTCACGCTCCATCGGTTCAAATTTTTTTTTCGTTTTTTGCACTGTTTATCGCCGCCGTGTAGCTCGTGTTGGTCGTACAAAAAATTTTATTGAACCAAATTTATAGAAAATTTAGTCAGCTTTCTTTTTTAACTTATTTATTTTTTGGATACAACGTACCGTTTTCAAGATAAAGGCGAAAAACCGTGAAAAGTCACGCTCAATCGCTTCAAATTTTTATTCGTTTTTTGCTCTGTTTTTCGCCGCCCTGTAGCTCGAGCGCCGTTGGTCGTACAAAAAATTTTATTTAACCAAATTTGTAGGAAATTTAGTCAGCTTTCTTTTTTAACTTATATATTTTTTGGCTACGACGTACTGTTTTGAAGATACAAGCAAAAAAACCGGAAAAATCAGCGGTTAACCCCCCCCCCCCCCCCAGGTTGGTTTACGTACAGGGATTATGTAAAAAAAGTTAAAAAAAAGTTTTTGTTCATTCGACACACAAGCTTCGGGTATTGCGTAAAGGAAAAGAAAACGATTCGGATCCGTTTTATAATGACGCCCTGAAGGATGGACTAGTCGTTGACCTTGCATGGGAAATAGAAACTGAAAAAAAGGAAGAGTTTTTACCTTTTGAGAAAATCGGTGTATTCGGTCTGCCTGATGAGGCCGGTCCTCATCATAATCGTCTGAAAACATTGCCTTTCGATCGCCCATAGTTTACAATCGCTGGCAGCTGAGAAAAAAATCGTTCAGAAAAAAGTTCAGGAGATAATTGTTTATTGGATTATCCGTAATACCTTTAATCGTCGCCGTTCTTTTGCAATTGTACAAAATGGCGAGCTCGCCGAAGACCTCCCCGGAAGCCAAAGTCCTCAGGTATTTGTTCTCCCGAGACGCCTCGACACGGCCCTCTGAAAAGAAAGAAATAGAACTCGATTATTGTCTGGAAGTAATTTTCAAACGAAAAGAAAAAAGAGCCTTAGTATTCCATTGTACTTTTTGTTTGTACCTGCTGCTTTTTTCAACTTTTATTTAAGAAAAATGCCATCATTGGGAGTCTTCTTGAAAAGACAAAGGAAAGCACACAAAAAACTGCGAGAAAGAGCAAGTTTCGCGGCCTCACTACTAAAAGCCTAGTTCCAAATTCTAAATTCTTTTATATTTCGGACTGATCTTTTAACAAAATATTGATTGAAAAAAGAGCACTTAAGGAGGTATGATGGTTTTTAAGTGAGTTGCTTTGCAAATTTTTCGTTGTCAACACAACGGTTTTCGGTTTTTCCCTTCTATCTTGGAAACCGTCGCTCAAAACGTAAAAATGTCATAAGTAAAAGTTGTAGGTACTAAAATTTACTACATAAAATATCTTATTAGGTTTTTCCGTCAGAGTAATACTTTAGGAGATATGGAAGTATTTAAGTTGGTTGCTTTGCAAATTTTTCGTTGTTAACAACGGTTTTCGGTTTTTCCCTTCTATCTCGGAAACCGTCGCTCGAAACGAAAAAACGTCTTAAGTAAAAGTCGTAGCTACGGAAATTTCCTACAAAAACGACTTCATTGGTTTTTTTGTCAGAGCAATACTTAAGGAGATATGAGGGTTCTTAAGTGAGTTGCTTTGCAAATTTTTCGTTGTGAGCAACGGTTTTCGGTTTTTCCCTTCTATCTCGGAAACCGTCGCTCAAAACGAAAAAATGTCCTAAGTAAAAGTTGTAGGTACAAAGATTTCCTACAAAAATTTCTTTATTTATTATTTGCGTAAGAGCAATATTAAGGAGTTATGAGGTTAAAACTAATAATCCTACAAAACCTGTCTGAAAACTTAAAACCTTCATATATCCTAAAATATTGCTCTGACGGAAAAAACCAATAAAATATTTTATGTAGTAAATTTTCGTAGCTACAACGTTTACTTAGAACATTTTTTCGTTTTGAGCGACGGTTTCCAAGATAGAAGTGAAAACCGAAAACCGTTGCTCACAACGAAATATGTACAAAGCAACCAACTTAAAACCCTCATATCCCCTTAAATTCTTCTATTACTGAGGCGTCTATTTTTTCTTGAAGTGAAAGGGGAAAAGAAAAGAAGAAACCTCATCCATCAAGAGATGCAACGTTGACAAATCCTGACCAAACTAAGAAATTTAATTTAAATTTAAAATGTAGGGTCGCGGTCGCTCTGGGTGAAAGGAACAAATTATAGGATTTACCATTTTCGAAAATGCTGAGGCTTTTTGGACTATTTAAAAATTGCGATAACCTTGTTTTTTGAACCTGGAAGTATCTCAAGGACACCTTTTTACTATAAAACGCGGAAATGGATTTCGCGAGACGTGATGGCGAGAAGAAAAATCGGACAAAAAAAATTCATTTTACCGTTCCTGTTGTAGATCATAGAATCCGCGGAATAGTCGTGATCACGTATACGATTTCTAACCTCCGTTAGCGCATTTCGGGAATATTGTGAACACCGTGACCGAATAAAGAAGAATGAAAAAATCGATTTCGTAATATTTTACACAAGTCCTTTTGTCAAGATTTTTGGGATTTTTCTCCGTTTTATTGTCAAAAATTTTTGGCAAAAGCTCGTTCTCGTTATTTTGGGAATGTCTTGGCGGTCATGAGAGCAGTTTTTGCGAAAAGTTTTTCATTTGGAAAATGGATAACTTATTTTTCGAATAAATATTTTTTCCAAAAAAACCGCCAGACATTTAGTACGTTTTGATGAGCCTTTTCCAAAAACATATGATATAAGAAAATCCGATGAATGGTTACGTCGTAATCCTTTTACAAAAATTTGGAGGAGCGCACTTGTGGAGCTAAAAGGCCGGAAAATGGGGTTTCTGTGCAATAGAGCCAAGTAAAAAGCCTAAAAATCCTATAGAAAGTGGTTTCTTAGCCGCAAAAACGAGGATAACGGCAGAAATTCCAGTAAAATAAACTTTTCTGAGCCAAAAACCTTCGAAAAATGGGGTTTCTTTGCAATACAGCCAAGGAAAAAGCCTAAAAATCCGATAGAAAGTGTTTTATAGCCGCAAAAACGAAGATAACGCCAAAAATTCCAGTAAACTGAGCCAAAAACCTAGGAAGAATGGGGTTTCTTTGCAATACAGCCAAGGAAAAAGCATGAAAATCCGATAGAAAGTGTTTTTAAGCCGCAAAAATGAGTTTTCTAAAAACGCATTTCTAGTATTCTAACTAAACCCTTCGGAAAAAGGCCGGAAAATGGGGTTTCTGTGCAATAGAGCCAAAGAAAAATCCTGAAAATCCGATAGAAAGTGGTTTTTAGCCGCAAAAACGAGGATAACGCCAGAAATTCCAGTAAAATAGACTTTTCTGAGCCAAAAAACCTTGGAAAAATGGGGTTTCTTTGCAATACAGCCAATGAAAAAGCCTAAAAATCCGATAGAAAGTGGTTTTTTAGCCGCAAAAACGAGGTTTCTAAAAAAGCGTTTCCATTATTCTAGCTAAACCCTTGGGAAAACGGCCGGAAAATGGGGTTTCTGTGCAACACAGCCAAGTAAAAAGCCTAAAAATCCGATAGAAAGTGGTTTTTTAGCCGTAAAAAACGAGGTTTCTAAAAAAGTGTTTCCATTATTCTAGCTAAACCCTTGGAAAAAAGGCCGGAAAATGGGGTTTCTGTGCAATAGAGCCAAAGAAAAATCCTGAAAATCCGATAGAAAGGGGTTTTTAGCCGTAAAAACGATAAAAACGCTCGAAATTTCAGTAATAGAAGTAATAGTTCTAACGTAATAGTATCGTCGTAATCCTTTTATAAAGATTTGGAGGAGTGCGCTTATGAAGGATTCAATTAACGGCATTTTTTTCCAAGTTTTTGACCAAAAAACCGCCATAAAATCGATATTTAGGCGTTTTTCTTGGTTTTTTAGGAATCGAGACACGCATTCACCCCATTTCCTTCATTTATTGACCAAGGAACTCAATTTTTGGACCTTTATCTTGACCCTTATTCAAAGGAAACCCAGATTTTCAGGTGGTTTACGCAAATTTTTGGACGTTTATCTAGATTTTTTGGGCAAGAAATAAGTTCCTGCCTATATAAGTTCCTGGAAATTACAGAGTGGCCCCTAATTGACACCCTTCTTAAGTTTTTATATAATGATACCGATTTCCCTTTGTCTCGCCCGTTTTTTATGAAGTGTGTAGCACGAAGGTATTCGGTTCATGTAGGTCCTTTTCACAAGGCCACTCACGTAAAAAGTCACTTTCACTTACGAAATAAAGAAAAATCGATTGAAAATATAAAAGATATCGCAGGAAGATTTCAGAGAAATGAATCTAAGGCAGAGAATGGGGAAAGACGTTACGCTTTAGCCCCCGGAAGACGTCAAAGCGTATCGGTTTTGGTCCAGGAGACAGAGAGGCAAATCTGTCAAACTGTGTCTCAACATGAAAATCGAATTTTTCTTTTTTTCACGGTAAAAACGACAAAATAGAACGGTCATTTTTTCAGTGCCACGCCTTGAAAAAGTACCGCGCGGTCGTCAAAGGCAATAGCGGCAATTTTGGCCCTCACTTTGGCCGCAAAATTCCAGAAGATGCTGGTTCTCGATTCTCATTCTCATTGATGTTTTCCTCAAAAAATGATAAGCCCGTTTTTCTCGAAAACTGTTCAGTTTTTTGATCTGAAAGTCAGTTCTGAGGCATCTTCTGTATTTTTTTCGAGCAAATCTGGGCCAAAATGCTTATCCCGCTATATCCTATAAAATTCGAACTTACTCATTATTGGAATCGCCCATCTTTTTATTCTTTCGATAAATCCTAAATGAATATTTATCACGTTAATTATGTTTAAAATTAAAAGAAACATTTTTCAGCACAGAAACCTCTCACTTGTAGAATCAAACTAACATTTTGCCTCTTATCTGAGATAATAAACAAATAATGAAGGATTATAAAGTATTTAATACATTTGGGTATCCCTTTATAAAAAAAATAGGAGGAGGGCATTTAAAATTCGAGTTTGGCTTGACCTTTAGAAGCCTTGGCGAGCGTCTCTTTTGTTTTCCTTAAAGGTGCGGTCAGTGCATTCCAGTCAACTTATTTCCATCGTTCGAAACAGCATTTTCCATGATAAAAATGATGTTGGGGAAGGGACGTACGGAGTCGAGGTGTTTGACCCTCGCCCAGTAAAAAGAGGCAAAATGTCATCAACCCCGTCTTTACCGTCCCGAAAAGCTCGGACAATAAACACTTTCGTAAAGGAGAAAGTGACCTACTCGTTCAAACATAAATGCTTTGTGGTTTTTCTCGGTTACCATGCAAATCAGATGAAATCCCACGAGAAGGCTTTCATTAAAGTGTAATTCGGGGGCCCAGTTAAAACTGATGAAAGGAAGAGCTCATTTTATTTTTTTATTTCACTTTCGAAAATCCTCTCCCTACATTTTCAATATTTCCTTTATTTTTAACTGGTTTCAAACTCCTGGAGCATGCGCACAGGGCTTCAGACGTCAAATCAGACATCGTTTCAATCGTTTTTCCGTCAAATCTGAAGTCATCTGACGTCAAATTGGACGTGGAAATCATTCTGCGCATGCTCCGGGAGTAAGAAACCAGTTTAAAACTGCGGTTTGAACAAAGCTAAACATTACAGACTTCCGTGAAAAAAAAAATCATCACTCTCCATCCGACTTTATTCCTTGCATGTTTAAAAATCGTGGGGAAGACTGCAGAAATTAGAATGACCTTGAACATAGAAGCATTTTCTACATATCCTAAATAGGTAAATAAGTTTTTTTTCTTGTTAAATTGTCTGCGCTTTCGATCAAAAAACGAGCGGAGCGAATCAGGACGGAGGTTTCCCAACAAAACTGACTCAAGAACTCCCCCATTGACGGCCTTTTTAAAAAGTCATCTGACGACAAAGAACATTTTTTCGCGATTTGTAAACCCAACATAGAAAACCGTGAAAAGTCAAAGAATCTCAAGTTTCTTTTCTTTCAAAATCAAGATTTAACAGTGAAAGGATCCTTTTTTCGCGATTTAACTCTATTTTCTAACAATGAACAATATTTATTAGGTGTACAAAATGAAACTCGTCTAAAATTTACAAAATTCAAATTTACCCTGTGGCTGAGTTTCATTTTGTACACCTAATAAATAAAAATTGTAGGAAATTTAATGTTTTATAAATTTGTACTTAATAATTTTTTTCTAGGATGCACCATTTTCGGAAAATAATTTTTTTTTTTAACGAATTTATCTTGAAAACAGTGCGTCCTAGAGAAAAAATGAATAGAATAAAAATTAAAGAGAATTAAATTTCCAACAGATTTTATTTAGTGCATTTTTTCAATATCTGTAACGGTTTACGATTTACAAGCCTTTAAAAATTAACCTTCTTAATGGTTATACTTCAATAACCTTCTTACACGGAGAAGGTCAACTTTTGATGGACTTAAACGCCTAAAATGTTTAAAATTTTGAAAAAATGAACTACTAGGTGTACAAAATGAAACTCGGCTAAAATCTACAAAATTCAAATTTACCCTGTGGCTGAGTTTCATTTTGTACACATAATAGCTTCTTTTTACGGGGGAAAATCCTTCAAAAAGTACTTTTATTTTTTAAGAAACCGCAATTAGAATGATCACGACTATAGTTAATCTTTTCGCCAAATCCAAAAAGCGTGTAATACATGAAGCGTGACCTTAAAGGTAAAGAAAAAAAAGTCCGATTGTTTATTTTTCAATTACATAATTTTATCAAGAATATTTTAATTGATGGCACGCTTTCTTTTTCGCGTGTTTTTCTACTTTGAATTTTAAAACTCAAGTCGTGTGTTTTAACGGAGAAAACGACTTACTTATTCGGGAAGGAGTAGAAACTGAAAAGTCTCTGCCATTCCCACAAAGGTTTTATAACGGGCGAACGCGCGCAGGATGAATTTCAACGATTTTCATCCTTTATAAATTCAAGAAATAAATCAAAACATCAAGAAATATTTTCAAAACATCCTGAATAAAAAAAAGAACAGGTGTGGAGCGAGAAAAAGCCTTGAAACCATCTCCAATAAGGGGAAAAAAAAGGGCCTGCATCTGCCTATTTTTAGTGGAATAAACAGCGTTATTTTCAGTAGGGCCCGTAAAATGTAAAATGCCCACAACAATTTCTTTATGCCAAGATATTAGGTGTACAAAATGAAACTCAGCCACAGGGTAAATTTGAATTTTGTAGATTTTAGCCGAGTTTCATTTTGTACACCTAGTAGTTCATTTTTTCAAAATTTTGAACATTTTGGGCGTTAAAGTCCATCAAAATTGCCCTTCTCCGTGTAAGAAGGTTATTGAAGTATAACCATTAAGAAGGTTAATTTTTAAAGGCTTGTAAATCGTAAACCGTTACAGATATTGAAAAAATGCACTAAATAAAATCTGTTGGAAATTTAATTCTCTTTAATTTTTATTCTATTCATTTTTTTCTAGGACGCACTGTTTTCAAGATAAACTTATTTTAAAAAAAATTATTTTCCGAAAATGGTGCATCCTAGAAAAAAATAATTAAGTACAAATCTATAGAAAATTAAATTTCCTACAATTTTTATTTATTAGGTGTACAAAATAAAACTCAGCCACAGGGTAAATTTGAATTTTGTAGATTTTAGCCGAGTTTCATTTTGTACACCTAATAATAAAAGAAGTGAGTTTCACGGGTGAAATATTGAGAATATCACCATAAAACTAGGTTAAAAGAGGTCCTTTTGTCAGAAAGATCGAAGAAAGTGACATCAATTTGATTAAATATGATTTTCAGCGCCAAAAATTCGAGGAAAATGCCTTGAAAAAAAAGTTTTTCGAAGTATCCAGGTAGAAATAATGGGCTTTCTGCCCAAGGGATGTCCCTCTCGCAAACGGAGGAAGTATCAAATTTCTCCCCACTAAATTTTTTTTATACCAAAAATTTGTAAAAATCACATAGGGTGTGAAATTGGGAAAAAACGACAAAACATGAGTTAAAATTGGAGTTACAGGGCCAAAAAAACAGGAAAAAACCCCAAAATCTGGGGAGCTTTTCGGGCAAAATACAGAGCGAATCGCCGTAAAAAGGGTTTTCTCTGCAAGGAAGTTTACAAAAATTTTTTCCCAAGCAGCCTGCTGACTAAAATGAGGCCTTGCTTGTTAAAATCTTCGCCTCCAGTAATTTAATCCCAGCCTTACAGGCTGAAGCCTCTCAAAAGTCGATCAGGCGAAAGATTCGATTAAAAGGGCGACCTTAATTTGAGAGAATTATTTTCCAAGTATCGAAGTCTCATGATTTGTGGTTTGCATTCTCCTGTTACAATTTTATCTCGTTTTTTTAAAAACAAGACCGGTTTATAACATCACTTGAATTTTAAGTCCTGCTTATTCCTTGTACGGATCTTTATATTAGCTCAAAAAAGACCATAAATTTTATTTTCAGACATACGAATGCAGAAATTCAACCATTCCTTGACCTTTGTTTAAAGCCGCCCCGTTCTAAAAGGCCCCAAGGACGGCGACCGCTTCAGCTCACTCACGTTCTCGTTATTCCTAATAAAATGTCGCCTAAGATTTTGGCCAAGAAGAATTTATTTGAAAAATAAGTTAAATTTAGGCCTTTTCTTAGTCAACGTGAGTTGAAGCTGAAGGTTGCGACCTCGATAGGAAATATTAGAAACGTGTGAAAAGGAACGGAGGGGAGATCTATTGAAAGCGGAAGTAAAAGTGGAACGTCGAAGGATGACGGCTTTCGGATAGGGGGGAAAAAAGTACTAGTCTGGAGCTAACCCCGACAGGAACTTCCTTAAAGGGAAGGAACAATATAGGACGGGGAAGTATTAAGGAGGGGGAAGTATAAAGGAGGGGAAGTATGAATTAGGGGAAGTATGTATTAGGTGTACAAAATGAAACTCGGCTAAAATCTACAAAATTCAAATTTACCCTGAGGCTGAGTTTCATTTTGTACACCTAATAAATAAAAATTGTAGGAAATTTAATTCTCCATAAATTTGTACTTAATTATTTTTTTCTAGGATGCACCATTTTCGGAAAATAATTTTTTTTTTAAATAATTTATCTTGAAAACAGTGCGTACTAGAGAAAAAATGAATAGAATAAAAATTAAAGAGAATTAAATTTCCAACAGATTTTATTTAGTGCATTTTTTCAATATCTGTAACGGTTTACGATTTACAAGCCTTTAAAAATTAACCTTCTTAATGGTTATACTTCAGTAACCTTCTTACACGGAGAAGGTCAACTTTTGATGGACTTTAACGCCTAAAATGTTCAAAATTTTGAAAAAATGAACTACTAGGTGTACAAAATGATATAGGCTAAATTCTACAAAATTCAAATTTACCCTGTGGCTGAGTTTCATTTTGTATACCTAATAATTTGTCACTTTGTTGATCTGGTAACTAAGCCGGCAGTTGTATAATACCTAAAAGTAAGTTAGAACCATAAACTTTATGAAGAGAAAGTTTTAAAAATACATTTTTAAGTACACAAAGGAACCTAATGAAAGTCTTCGATCTCCCCTTAAACGCAGCTGCTCTCCGACCGCATCTGGTTTGACCCTTTTATGACATACTTTTAAAAGAAAGATTCTTCTATTCAAAATCCTCTCCGTACTTTCGATTTTGATGTTCGATTAGAGAGAAAACCCCTTCAGAAAAACCGAAGAAAGTTGAATTTTGAAAAGCTGAAAGTAAAGATAGAGAAATAATCAACAGTTTAGTAAATCGTAACGTTTGTACTTTCTCGTTACGCTCTTTTTACCTATTCAGAAGCCGTAGAGGTGTAAAAGACCCAAATTAAACTTCTTTAGGTTCTTTTTTTGCAAATAAGAAGACATAATGACATAAGGAGTTAAGCGAAATGCTAATTTGGAACTTCTCTTTACTAAAAACTAGGGCAAGGATCATCTTGTGACCGATTTTTACGAGTTTGTCATAAAAGGATAATTCCGAAACAGATTTTTGAGGAGTTGGCCTGCGGTAACTGGTCCTCGTAATTTTATTTTTTTCTTTCCCCACCAGACGGGCGAGGCGATTTGTGGTCGCGAGTAAAAGCCAAGGACGACTTCCCGCACTTTCACCCAACGAGCAACACATTTGCACAATCCGATTGTCCAATTATTAACCACGTGATAAAAATGAAAACGAATAATTCAGACGAGTTAAAGAAGGAGGTAAAAGTTAGCATATTAAGGTGCATATTAGCACTTAAGGTGGATTGAGAGAAAAAGGTAGAATTTTGTGGCCTATAAATATCCTAATATTAGTATTTGAAAATAAATTACTTTTCCTTCCGAAAAATGAGATCCTAAATGGGACGAAAAAGTGAGATAAATGCCCCGAAATTGGCTAAAAAAACGGTACATGTGAGTTTACAATATAAATAAAACGCGCATGCGCGAACTTAATAGGTGTACAAAATGAAACTCAGCCACAGGGTAAATTTGAATTTTGTAAATTTTAGCCGAGTTTCATTTTGTACACCTAGTAGTTCATTTTTTCAAAATTTTGAACATTTTAGGCGTTAAAGTCCATCAAAAGTTGACCTTCAGCGTGTAAGAAGGTTATTGAAGTATAACCATTAAGAAGGTTAATTTTTAAAGGCTTGTAAATCGTAAACCGTTACAGATATTGAAAAAATGCACTAAATAAAATCTGTTGGAAATTAATTCTCTTTAATTTTTATTCTATTCATTTTTTCTCTAGGACGCACTGTTTTCAAGATAAATTTATTAAAAAAAAATATTTTCCGAAAATGGTGCATCCTAGAAAAAAATAATTAAGTGCAAATTTATAGAGAATTAAATTCCTACAATTTTTATTTATTAGGTGTACAAAATGAAACTCAGCCACAGGGTAAATCATCATTTTGTACACCTAATAACTTCTAGCGTGAGGAAAAAAATAACCCCGTCGTGATATCAAACTAGTTTTAGACAATTCTCAAATCTGAATTTTTGAAAAAAAACGCGGGAACTAAAATTACACGCATGCGCGTTACCCAGTTGGCTCGCGCCTGCGCGTTGTTCTGGTATCGTAAACTCATATGTACCAAAAAAAGTTGAAAATACATGATTGTTTTTGTTTTTTAGGGTCTGGTAATAACTTCTGTCGCTCTACTTTCGGAGGCGTTTGGCAACAATCGTTTTTCTATACCTGTTATTTTTAAATCACGATAAAACCTGTCTATGACTCACGAACTTAAAAATGAAAGTTCAGATTATTTAAAAATAGTTTTCCCGATATAAAATGGCATTGATGCGCCGATAATAGAAAACGGTGAACAGTTGACTCAAGGGAAAGCTTCAATTTTGGAATGACAAATTGAAAAAAAAAAGAACTTTCATGGTGTTTTTGAAAAGTATCACCGAAGATAACCATACTGAAACCTTTTCATTAACTTCCCGTTATTTCCAATCGTTTCTTTTATTTAAAACGTATTTATTGCTCAAAACGGTTTCTTTAAATGGCCATCATGAAGGCTCTTTTTAATGCAAGTCTGTTGTTTGTATTTTTTTTTTTTCATTTTACCCTCCCCCTCACTCTCTCGATCGATAAAAGGTTAAATTGCGGTAAAACCGGTTCGTAAATTTTTCTTCTAGTACATGGATCAGGAAGATGTCTGACGTCTAGTTACGTTCCAGTGAAAGCTCAGGAAATCTTGGACAGTCGATGGCGACTATGAAAGGATTTCTCTTTAAAAGCGATGAAATGGACTTCACCCTTTATTAAAAAGAAGGGTTACCAACTTAAATTTTTTATCTTCGTAGAATTCGCAGAAATACCGATAAGATTACCAATCTAAACATGTTTTTTCAGGCAAAAGATAGTTTTGAATTGGGAATTTTGAAAAACAAACGTGATTTAGGAAGCGCTAATTGACACGTCGAAATTTTCCGTTTGTATAAACAATTTTAAATATTTAACTAAAAATAGAAAAAACCAATAATTACCGTGACTGTCCGACTTTCCAAATGGATTAAACGCAATTAACGTGACAAAAGGAAGCCGTGGAATTCTAGAAAGGATTCCGGGAAAACGATTTTTTTTATAGGGCAACTCTTTTTAAATGTCAGGATTACGGTTAAAAAAATTTTAAATTTTATTGTTTTATTAGGTGTACAAAATGAAACTCGAAATTTGAATTTGGTAGATTTTAGCCGAGATTCATTTTGTACACCTAGTAGTTCATTTTTTCAAAATTTTAAACATTTTAGGCGTTAAAGTCCATCAAAAGTTGACCTTCTCCGCGTAAGAAGGTTATTGAAGTATAACCATTAAGAAGGTTAATTTTTAAAGGCTTGTAAATCGTAAACCGTTACAGATATTGAAAAAATGCACTAAATAAAATCTGTTGGAAATTTATTCTCTTTAATTTTTATTCCATTCATTTTTTCTCTAGGACGCACTGTTTTCAAGATAAATTTATTTAAAAAAATATTATTTTCCGAAAATGTGCATCCTAGAAAAAATAATAAGTAGGTACAAATTTATAGAGAATTAAATTTCCTACAATTTTTATTTATTAGGTGTACAAAATGAAACTCAGCCACCGGGTAAATTTGAATTTTGTAGATTTTAGCCGAGTTTCATTTTGTACACCTAATATAACTTGATTGAATAATAAAGTGGTTATGATTGCGTATTTGGCTCTTTGGTTTTTTTTTATTATTTATTTCTCAAGATCACCTTATGTTCCATATGGAGGACGCCCAAAAAGTGAAAGTAGCAAAAAGATGACCAACGGCCGTTACTTCCTTAAAATGTTCGAATTTCCGTTTCAATCACAATTATTCACCTTAATATTAATAAGGCCCTACTGTGAGAAGTCTAGAGGGAAGGATTTCACATGATATACCAGATTTCATGTAACCTAATTTATAAACAATAGCTAGTTTGAAAATAATTGCTTAATCATTGGAGAAAAGTACGTTTTTATAAGTCATGAAATGTGCTTTTGAGTAGGCAAAATGTCGAGAAGGAAGTAATTTTCATCGACTTTAAATGGAAAACGGGAACAATGAGTTAAATGAGAAAGACAAATTCAGGACAATGGGTTTCAAGAAGCGATTTTTCGATTTTAATCGACGGGAGGGCAAATGAAGTCCGGAACCATAAATCGCGCGTCCGCAGAAGATTTATCTACGTCTGAATTTTACGATTAACTCGAGGGAAATAAATCACTCTACGCTG
The DNA here is from genome assembly GCA_014119065.1 of Orius insidiosus. Classification (NCBI taxonomy): domain Eukaryota; kingdom Metazoa; phylum Arthropoda; class Insecta; order Hemiptera; family Anthocoridae; genus Orius; species Orius insidiosus. The sequence continues at coordinate 163,996 of JACGAQ010000158.1, forward strand.
TATGTTTTTGAATCGCTTTTTTTTTTTTTTTTCAAGGAAGTACTAATTTTTTAACACAAATTAGGGGTTTAGAAAGAACAATTGTTTGGCCAAGAGACAAATGGGAACTAAGTAGACAAAAAACACCCAAAAATCAGGGGCTTGCCAGACAAAAACCTGTGAAAACTGAATTTTTTGGACGAAAAGTCGATAAAAAACCCCAAGAATCCTGAAAAGGAGTTTCTCAAACAAAAGAAAAAATAAGGAACTGCCAAAATCCGGTAAAAAGTAGGTTTCTCAGATGAAAATTTGGGGAAAACGCTTAAATTTCCAGGTTAAAAGCGGGCTTTTCAGTCAAAAAACGAGGAGGGAGCTAAAAAAAACTCTTCAAAAACCAAGGAAAATACGAGGAAACTCCCAAAATCAGGAAAAGAAGGGCACCTGAGAGAATTTAAAATTCCAAAAAACACGATTTTTATTAGGTGTACAAAATGAAACTCGCTAAAATCTACAAAATTCAAATTTACCCAGTGGCTGAGTTTCATTTTGTACACCTAATAAATAAAAATTGTAGGAAAAATTCTCTATAAATTTGTACTTAATTATTTTTTTCTAGGATGCACCATTTTCGGAAAATACATTTTTTTAAAATAAATTTATCTTGAAAACAGTGCGTCCTAGAGAAAAAATGAATAGAACAAAAATTAAAGAGAATTAAATTTCCAACAGATTTTATTTAGTGCATTTTTTCAATATCTGTAACGGTTTACGATTTATAAGCCTTTAAAAATTAACCTTCTTAATGGTTATACTTCAATAACCTTCTTACACGTAGAAGGTCAACTTTTGATGGACTTTAACGCCTAAAATGTTCCAAATTTTGAAAAAATGAACTACTAGGTGTACAAAATGAAACTCGGCTAAAATCTACAAAATTCAAATTTACCCCGTGGCTGAGTTTCATTTTGTACACCAATATGAACTGATCCCGTTTTTAGCCACTATTTTGACGAGGTTATCGCTCTAGGATTTTTTTGGTTCGGTTTTTTTGAGATAATGAGACCTAAATTTAAATAAGGAAGTTTTATTTCGCTCGTAAGTTAACCTAATGTCGTCTGCAGAACTTCCTTTTTTGAAAACTAATGACTCATTTTCTTTTAAAACTCTAAAATGATTCATTTTAAAAAGAGCAACCTTCTTTTGAAAAGAAGAATGCAAAGCGAGTAGGAGTAAGGTACGGAATGAAAGGGAGGTCGCCGTTTTCTCGTCCTTTTGTGTCCGTCATACGTGAACGATTCGCTTATTTCCTCCCACGAAGTCGTTCTTTTCACGCTACGGCAAAGTCCTCAAAATCCTTTCCCAAACATCCGACAGAAATATTCCACGCCTTTTGTTCCTTCGTCATTGACCTAACACCATGTTCGACCTTCAAATTTCTTTTCAATTGATCCGAGTGGACGGTAAAAAATAATATCCGTGACTAACATGGCTTCCTAGGGTTTAGAACGGAACCAATTACCAAGAAGAGAAACACGTACATCGCGAGATATCAAAGGAATTAAGTGAAGAAAAAAAAATCTCATGAGTCTGTGCTTTTCAAAACCTTGCAGGACCAGTTCTTGTTAGGAAAAAAAGAGTTCAAATCCTGTTTAGAACTTAGATTATGGTTCAAATGTTAAAATCCAGGTAAAATTAGCAATAAAACTCAAATCTGGGTGGTAGTTTCGAATCTTTTGAAGCAATATTTAAAAAACGATCGCTTATCTTCAATCTGTGGGTGTTTAGGGAAGAATAAAGTGAACCGGAAACTTTTTCCTTTTTAAATGATGTTTTTTAAAAGCGGAAATAGTCCATTATCGCGAAACCCGAGCGGAATAACTTTCTTTGCTGTTTGACGTTTTCTTATTAAAATCGTCGTGCGATGAAGAAATTTCTTGCGTTATAAAAAAGGCTAATTGACGAACCCGCATTTCCTGGCCGTTTGATTTATACTCTCAGAAGTAAAAGCCCTTCCTGTCTCCATTACAACTTCTTTGAGACTATCTCACAACGAGATCATCACTGGCCTTAATTTGAGTTTTGCCTTTTTTCTAAAAAGACAGAAAACGTGCCTGAAAAAATATTTTCTTTTCTCTTTATCGGAGTGGGAAGTGCTTTATAGATTTTTGACATCTTTCTAACCTTAAAACGGAACTATTAGGTGCACAAAATGAAATTCGGCTAAAATCTACAAAATTCAAATTTTGTTGGCTGAGTTTCATTTTGTACACCTAATAAATAAAATTCGTAGAAATTTAATTCTCTATAAATTTGCACTTAATTATTTTTTCTAGGATGCACCATTTTCGGAAAATAATTTTTTTAAAAATAAGTTTATCTTGAAAACAGTGCGTCCTAGAGAAAAAATGAATAGAATAAAAATTAAAGAGAATTAAATTTCCAACAGATTTTATTTAGTGCATTTTTTGAATATCTGTAACGGTTTACGATTTACAAGCCTTTAAAAATTAATCTTCTTAATGGTTATACTTCAATAACCTTCTTACACGGAGAAGGTCACCTTTTGATGGACTTTAACGCCTAAATGTTCAAAATTTTTAAAAAAGGAACTACTAGGTGTACAAAATGAAACTCGGCTAAAATCCACAAAATTCAAAACCCAGTGGGTGAGTTTTATTTTGTACACCTAATAGATCGAACTGCCGAGAAACACCCTTAAAAAAGGGCAATTTTCTCCGTCTTTCTGTCCACAAACACCCTTGAAACCTTTAAAAACGGCATTATTACGTTATTTCTATCAAAAAGACGCTCAGAAAGTTTTCTTGGTCTTTCTGCCAATAACAAGAGTATTCCTTTGCTGCGGCCTCTTGCTTCATACATTTCAGGTAGAAAATGTTTGAAAAGGCAAGAAAAAGACCAAAATCTTTTTCTGTCGGTACTTTTACAGGTAACGTGAGGAGCATTTCCCAATTCAGTGTCCTCTTTACCGTTAACCATTTTGTAAACAAATGCAGGACGTTGTGTTTTTAAGAAAGATCAGTCGTTGACCTTCTCTTTTATCAGAAGATCCACGAGCATCTTAATGATATTTATCTGTTTCTTCTAAATCCATTACAAATCTCTAAAAGCCATCGAACGGTTAACGCCTGAAGGAAAATTTCACTTTTGCGAAAGTCTCGTTGTTCAATTAAAAATTCTATACAAATAGATCATTACGAAAGTCAGCAGTTATCTTAAGAAATTGTCTTATCGTTTCTGAGCAAATAGGCCTAATTTTAGTTTTGAAAAAAAGAAGGACGCCCACAAGATCTCTAATTGGGGGTCTTCATAAACAGATGATTGGGCTTAAAAGTGAGAATGTTTTCCCTTTTTAGAGTTTAATATCAAATATTGCGTAATCAGTTGGAATAACAAACTTGTTTTTCCCATTTAGTAGTCACTTTAAGGTCAATAATGGTTTTGATCTAAACTGGATGTAGAAAACGGTGAAATGCAGTACCTGGGCAAGATTTGTTGTGGTTTCTTTGGATTGTGTGATTATTTGAAGTTTGGTTGTCGCCGCTACCAGATCTCCCGGATTGTAGGACCATTCCTGTCCGCCGTTTTCGTATTCCGTAGGTGTGTACGGGACGAGGAGTTTGGGCCGAGGTATGCTGAATTCTTCATCTTCGAATGAGACGGTTTTCGCCCTGGGGACGTACTCGAAGGAAGACGCGTCGGTGGAAGCGAGGGAAATCTGCTGCTCGTTGCTCTCGTCGAGCCTTTTAAAAGGACTCCGGAGGCCGGCCCAGTTCGCCTCGTAGCTGAGGCCCATCGCTTCCACTGGACGGCCGGGATACGAACGCACCTTCATCTAACACATGGCACACGTTCGGAAATTTTTCACCTGAACCCGGCACGTTTGAAAGGTCCGACACCACTGACAGTTTCGACTTCCCCACCGGACGTCTTTCGCCTTCCACAGAGCCCTCCTACTCCGCTTCCTCCTCCCTTATTTTTTTTCCTCGCTACAACTTTTCTCTCTTCCATGCTCCGACAGATTTAACCGAGAACACACGAATTCAACCGATATCACACGAACTACATTTTTGTCATTTGAAATCGTTGTTTATTCGACTTTTTTTTTTGACAATATCTTTAGAAATCCATAAAAATCAAGAAAGCAACCTTCATTTTTTTCCCATTAAGAAAACATTATAAATTCGATAAAAAGAGTGCTTTTCGGCAAAAAACACCAAGAAATACGACCTCAAATTAGATTTTTTTAAAATCTACCTAAAAAGCGTTTATGTACAAAAAAGCAGTTGAAAACGCCTACAAAAGGTGTTTCTTTGCTGCAGGAATAATGATAAAAGGCAATGTGGCATAAGCCTTCGAATAAGCCCAAACGCAATCATTTTTATTAGGTGTACCTAAAATGAAACTCAGCCACAGGGTAAATTTGAATTTTGTAGATTTTAGCCGAGTTTCATTTTGTACACCTAGTAGGTAGTTCATTTTTTCAAAATTTTGAACATTTTAGGCGTTAAAGTCCATCGCTCCGTGCAAAAGGTTATTGAAGTATAACCATTAAGAAGGTTAATTTTTAAAGCTTGTAAATCGTAAACCGTTACAGATATTGAAAAAATGCACTAAATAAAATCTGTTGGAAATTTAATTCTCTTTAATTTTTATTTTATTCATTTTTTCTCTAGGACGCACTGTTTTCAAGATAAATTTATTTAAAAAAAATTATTTTCCGAAAATGGTGCATCCTAGAAAAAAATAATTAAGTGCAAATTTATAGATAATTAAATTTCCTACAATTTTTATTTATTAGGTGTACAAAATGAAACTCAGCCACAGGGTAAATTTGAATTTTGTAGATTTTAGCGGAGTTTTATTTTGTACACCTAATAACTCCGTTACTGAAGTTATTGTTTTACCATCCATGTTTTTTGGGGAAGACCAATCTCAACTTCGTCTATGGTTCCGGCCGGCCGTAGTTTTCAACCGATTTTCACCAAATTTTAACAAAACCTTCCTGACTAGTTGAACAAGAAATTGTCGTCTGCGATTTTTGAATTTCGAAAAAATGGCGGGATACGCGTGTTTAAAATTTTAAGAACTGCGCTAAGACCGAACCGTTAGTCCGATTTTCACTAAAAACTCCTTAAAATTTTTACAAATATTTTTAATAGGGAGAAATTTTACCCTTTCACCCCTTGCGAGAGTGACATCCCTTGGGCAGAGCGAAGTCCTCTTCGCTATATTTCCTTATATTTCCTTATATATTCCTTCCTAGGAAATAGTAGAAGCAAAAATAACCCCCGAAAGTTTTTTCGATTTAAATTTCCCAAAGTTAAGTTCGGAAAATTAAAAATAGGAGTAAAAGTATTTTTCTGAAAAAAAGAAAACAAGATTTCCCCATTATTATCTTCCAGGTAAGGCTAAGAGCCCTAAGCTCAGAGAAGGACTTATACTGTTCGTTTTTTAATGATCCCGCTTTACCTTTTTCCGGCTAAAAATGTATGAAATGGGTCAAAAATAGAAATAAAAGTAACACAATTATTTTTTAGAAGGGAAAAGTAACAAAGTTCACATAAGCGCTATCTATCGTGGAAAATGAAAGGCAGATAAAGAATAAAAGAGAAGCCGGCAGATGGCGGCTCTTGATCTCTCCTCTAAACCTGAGTTCATCAACCCAAACGTTATTCAAGGTGTAATTTTCAAAAGGTTGTTTTCGCCCAATAGCCCACTCACGACAAGTGATACAAACCCCATGGTCCCACCATCTAAAAAATAAACAAAAATCGATTCTTTTTAAACTTAAAAAAAACTTCGCAACCCAACCACGTAGAAAACAAGAATGATAATAAAAAGGAACATTGAAAAAAGAAACATTACTCGTTTTAAACTAAGGTTAAAAAAATATAAGAACCACAAGTCGTTAGAGAAATAATGACGTTTTTCGCCTTCACACAACTGATTGCAGTTTGAAAAAAAAAAAACCATCGAAAATTAGCGTTTTAAAAAAAATTTTTGTTCATTTATCCCTGAAAGTCGGTTTAAAAAAATTATAGATGTGGGTATCTTATTGGCCTTCAAGCTTAGTAACAAAATACGTATAAAAAATGAAATCCTCTATAGGAGGACACTCCCTCGTATTATAAAAAATTTAGAAGCGGGGTTTTAAAAAAAAGGAAAGGAACACTCTTTTACTACTATGTAGAGCGGCGTAAAATTGTTTAGAATCGTTCGGATTTGTTCGTAGTTTCTACATTGCAGAAAGCGCTATGTAAGGTAACTTGATCGACGTGTATGCATTCTTGGAAAAACTTCCAGGGGGGAGATAATCGTTCGGAAGGGTGTCTCTCCGCGTTTCTTGTAAAAAAATTGTAAAAATTTACCTTCCATAACGTAGACGATAGAGCCGACATCTCCTTCTTTGATGATGAGCGATCCTGCTGGATACTCCACCGGGTACATACAATCGACGATCTCCCTTATCTGAGTTATTTCCAAGTTTTTCATGAAATCGTTGCCCAGAATTGCTGTCTTGATGAGTTCTCGAGACCTGGAAAAGAAAAAGATTATTTTAGTATAAAATCCAAAAAAATTGTACACAAAAATTGGCGACGACATGCAGAATACGAAGATGCTTGAATTTGTGATAGTTGGTATCTTCGGTCAAAACCAAGAAGAATTAAAAAAAAAAAGATGCTCTTAGGTCAATTTTAAGGGATTTTAGCGCGAAAAACGCTAAAATTTGACATTTTTTAAAATTGTCAAAAATGGTCACAAAAACAGTCATTTTTCGAGAAAATGGTAGTAGGTGTACAAAATGAAACTCAGCCACAGGGTAAATTTGAATATTGTAGATTTTAGCCGAGTTTCATTTTGTACACCTAGTAGTTATTTTTTCAAAATTTTAAACATTTTAGGCGTTAAAGTCAATAAAAGTTGACCTTCTCCGTGTAAGAAGGTTATTGAAGTATAACCATTAAGAAGGTTATTGAAGTATAACCATTAAGAAGGTTAATTTTTAAAGGCTTGTAAATCGTAAACCGTTAAGATATTGAAAAAATGCACTAAATAAAATCTGTTGGAAATTCAATTCTCTTTAATTTTTATTCTATTCATTTTTTCTCTAGGACGCACTGTTTTCAAGATAAATTTATTTAAAAAAAATTATTTTCCGAAAATGGTGCATCCTAGAAAAAAATAATTAAGTGCAAATTTAAAGAGAATTAAATTTCCTACAATTTTTATTTATTAGGTGTACAAAATGGAACTCAGCCACAGGGTAAATTTGAATTTTGTGGATTTTAGCCGAGTTTCATTTTGTACACCTAATAATATTTTTAAGGGAAAAGTGTTTTTGGCCCTCAGTTTAATAAAAAATGTACTCTCATTTATCGACGTCCTGGAAATATGTTCTGTAGAAGAAGAACGGATCTGCAAGTCACCTTATAAAATTTCCAATCTGCTCCTCATTTTAAAATTTCTTCCAGTTCGTTTTCTATATTAAAATTAATACATCAAACGGGGAAAAAAATTATATAAGATCATTATAAAGAGTTAAAAATGTTTGGGTACAAATTCGCGATATTCCTTACAGGTTTATGTAAGCGAGGAGTGCCTTTAATTAAGATAAAGTTCAGGCCGTCGACCAACGCAAATGGACTTCGCCTCCTTTTTTTTGTTACGTGAGATCGCGGGCAAAACTTCAGATTCGGCAAAATATATCGACACTTAAAAACCAAAGTCCTACGCTAATGTATTAATTAACAGACAGGTTTTAGACATTTTAAAATTTCTTTTTAAAATAAAAATTTCTTTTATAGAAGCAATCGTTCATCCACGCATCATTAGGGATGAGGAAAACATGGCGGCTACTTTAAAACTCGAGTAATTTGTACAAACGCCCACCCATGAGTTTTGCATAATGACAAATTGACTTGAAAAAATAAAGATTCCAGTTAATTCCAAAACGGGATAGAAGCAAAAATGAACAAAAAAGAAGATTTGCATTTATGTTTTTATAACTAGATCAGCGCCCACACAAAAAATGTTTCAAAACCGTTTTAATTGTACCTGCGGGGTTCCTCTTTTGAGGTTTCTCGACGTCAAAATTAAGCGCAAACTTATGACCTTTTTCCCGGATTAAAATTATTTCTTCAACTACCAAATCCTGAAAGTTTAGAAAGTTCAAATAAATTACTTAAGACACGAAATCAAATTATAAATTCGCTTTTTTTACGGTCGAAATCCATCAGCGATGCGACTCTCGGCTCCTTCAGATTCTTATCGGCGACTCTTTTGGTATTTTAAAAAGTTAAAAGCGTCCCAGCGTCCATTTATTCCAACGTGAAATCGCAAGAGAAAAAAATTGCGTATGAAAAATTTCCAGCCGATTCACCGTGTCTATTTTCACACGAGATTTTGAGATACGGACCGGTTTATGCTTTACGGTTATTACATTTCACAAATATTGTAGTTATGTATGTAAAAATAAGAAGGAAATATTTTTTAATCCCACTCAAATCCAATTTAAACGAGAAAGTCAAATTTTTATGCATTCAAGGCGTCCGGAATTCTCCCTTCAGGTGTAGAAAACTTTTTTATTTAAAAAAAATTTTTTTTCCCTCATCGCCAATTTAAAAAGCATTTTATTATTTTTCACTTCCCAAGAAGTATTTGAGCACTAACGAGGGTATCACAATAACTTCTTTAAGGAAGTTAAAAATCGTCGGTATAACAAAACCTCTTCTTCAACTCCTTCACGGGCGGGGAAGTTTTTCCTTCAAATCTTTGTATTAGGTATACAAAATGAAACTCAGCCACAGGGTAAATTTGAATTTTGTAGATTTTAGCCGAGTTTCATTTTGTACACCTAGTAGTTCATTTTTTCAAAATTTTGAACACTTTAGGCGTTAAAGTCCATCAAAAGTTGACCTTCTCCGTGTAAGAAGGTTATTGAAGTATAACCATTAAGAAGGTTAATTTTTAAAGGCTTGTAAATCGTAAACCGTTACAGATATTGAAAAAATGCACTAAATAAAATCTGTTGGAAATTTAATTCTCTTTAATGTTTATTCTATTCATTTTTTCTCTAGGACGCACTGTTTTCAAGATTTTATTTAAAAAAAAATTATTTTCCGAAAATGGTGCATCCTAGAAAAAAATAATTAAGTACAAATTTATAGAGAATTAAATTTCCTACAAGTTTTATATATTAGGTGTACAAAATGAAACTCAGCCACAGGGTAAATTTGAATTTTGTACATTTTAGCCGAGTTTCATTTTGAACACCTAATATAATATGTTTTTGGAAAGAGCACGTCAAAATGGCTAGCGGTATTTTTGGAAAAAATTTTTTAGTCGAAAAGTAAGTTTTCCATTTTCCGAAGGAAAACATTTTCGGAAAAACTGCTCCCAAGACCGCCTAGAAATAACGAGAACGAGCTTCTGTAAAAAAATTTTTAGACGATTTTAAGAGCTCAAATATAGTAAAGTAATTTTAGGCATCTTCCCTCTCAGTTATTTCATCACAATGAGCCTTTCTCAACCAAATGTATAGAATAAGACGGTTTAAGTTAATTTTCCACTAAAGAGAAAACGTCGATTGAATACACATCGGAATAGCCGGTGCTCTTTTAAGAACAGGTCGGACAACAAAGCTAAATATTTTAGGTAGCGGCTCATTAATGCCGGCGAGGAGGGGTTGATATATATCGGCGAGCGGTTCGCGTTGGTTAGAACCCCAACATGGACATTATTGTAGCACACCGTTGACCGTATAGCCAATTAACTTTCAGAGACTCGCCCCGACAGTTTATGTCAATTAGATTTTTCAATACGGGGCCGTAGATGGCCTCTACGCTTTTTTTTTTACCCCATCCGGATGCCAATTATTAGCAAGTGCGTAATCTTTTTAAACCGAAGTTTTAAATGCCAAATACAACAAAAATCTTCCATTTCTTTATGAGAAATTTGATCAAAACCCCAGTAATATCTGAAAAATTTTATTTTTAAAAACGATTTAGAATCAAGACATTTCTGCTGTATGACAAGATATGCTAGACTTTTTTTTTTTTTTTAAATTAAAAAGCCATTTAATAGGTGAACAAAATGAAACTCGGCTAAAATCTTCAAAATTCAAATTTACCCTGTGGCTGAGTTTCATTTTGTACACCTAATAAATAAAACTTGTAGGAAACTTAGTTCTCTATAAATTTGCACTTAATTATTTTTTTCTAGGATGCACCATTTTCGGAAAATAATTTTTTTTTCAAATTTATCTTGAAAACCGTGCGTCCTAGAGAAAAAATGAATAGAATAAAAATTAAAGAGAATTAAATTTCCAACAGATTTTATTTAGTGCACTTTTTCAATATCTGTAACGGTTTACGATTTACAAGCCTTTAAAAATTAACCTTCTTAATGGTTATACTTCAATAACCTTCTTACACGGAGAAGGTCAAATTTTGATGGACTTTAACGCCTAAAATGTTCAAAATTTTGAAAAAATGAACTACTAGGTGTACAAAATGAAACTCGGCTAAAATCTACAAAATTCAAATTTACCCTGTGGCTGAGTTTCATTTTGTACACCTAATATATAGGGAGTATTTCCGTTTTACCGGAAGAAAAGAGAAAAGATACGGCACTCACAAATTGTGAGTTTTACCTACTATTTCAAAAATAAAATCGGATCATATTTTGATAGCGCTAGAACGGCTACGAATTTTTACCTTATACGTATAGAAAGCCTTTTTCATCCTCACCGCCTATCTCTTTTTAAAAAAGCAGTTTGCCCGACGATGCATAAAATCAAGCAGAAACAACTACAGTGTCTTCCAGCCTTCCAGAAAAGCCTGACAAGTGAGGGTATAACAATACCTTATTTAAGGAAGTTAAAACCAGCGGAAATAATCAGAGTAATTACGTGATGGTTAAATAAAAAACCTTGAACTGGTTTTAAAAATTATCTAAAAAAATTAGGGAAACTCGGACTTAATTACATTCAAATTGCAATGAAAATGCAACATTGCATTAGGTCTAAAATTAGCGACTTCATCAAAGCGTGAAGTTAATAACGGCCGTAGGGTCCGGTCCAAAAGGTCGACTTTTCCCAGTATAAATTATTACCCAAAAAAACTCTCAAAAATACAGCGGCCGAAAAAAGTTCTTGATTCCCCCTTTTTCTCATTAGCCTAGCAGAAAGAATCCTTTTTATCTGCGATGAGGTTATAAAGAAATTAAATCTTTACTACTTCACAAGTACCACTCGTTTTGAAATCTCCCCTCGGCGCCATGGCTATCTCAACAAAGGTCTTAAAAAGAAGGACGCGGAGAAAAATAGATTACACTTAAAATTGATACTAGAAATGTATTGATTTTTAGAATTTTTAGGATATGGTTATAAAAATCATTACTTACGCGTCTGCTTTGGAATGATTGTCCATTTTCATTTTTTTTGTAGGTCTTGTAAATTCCATTATATTTTATGTTCAATAAAAATTGAATGACTAGAACTTTGACTAGGAGTCACTTTCTTGGTCGAGAAAGAAATGATTTTTTCGGAGCCCTAGGTAGCCCTTTTATAGTTAATTCTCAGATTAGTACAAAATGGCGGATTTTAAATACGGAAAAACCCTTTTCAGGTAAAATAACTGTTAGAATTTCAATTATTAAAATTGATTTTTTTTTTAATTTTAACAAAAATGGGAATATAAAATATTCATTCTTTGTCGGTTTAATGCTATTATTGATGAATTCTTCTTTTTATATTTTATGGATGCACGGTGTTTTTTAATCATAGTTTTTATTTGAACATCCCGTCTCGGAGTGGCATCGATTTGGTGAAAACTTCAAGTGAGAACTATTATGCTCAATTTTTTCATAGATTCTCTTGTGGGAAATTAATTTCAACAACTCCAAGGGGAGCTTTGAAAACGCGAGTTCAGTGGCCGTAATCAAAAAAGGGTATTCCAGGCCGCCCGGCCGTCCGTCTTCGATCTTGGGTAACACATCAACGAAGTTGGAAAAAATTTTTAATTTAAAGTTTAAAGTGGTTAATGCCCTTTTTAGACTATGAAATAATGGGAATTACCAAATCCTAACGGTCGGGAACTCTTAGTTTTCTATAACTGAGAAATTCGTCCCTAATACCCTTCAAAATGGGCCAAATAATTGTTCCACAAAATAAAGAGGATTAAGAGAATGTCAATTTCGGCGAAGAGGAACCCTTTTTACCTGACTTAAAGTAGCTCTGCTGCATTTTTCCCGATTAATATCCACTTGATTTTCGTCGTTTTTGGTACTAGCGAACAAAATTGTTTTTTTGTTTGTTTTGAGGTTTTAGTTGGCGCCCCGCGCTTGTGTACCGCGTTCCCAAATCCCAAAATGTTCAAGGAAAAAAAAATCACCTGATTTTTCAAGTTTCTTAACCAAAAAAAAAAATCAAAACTATCACACCCAGCTGATCTAAAAATCCCATAAATATTGTGGGAGCTAAAATACTGTGGACTTAAAGAAAAGAAATGTACCTTAAAATCCTCATAAATTGCAGTAATAAAAATAAAGAGCAACAAGAAGCTATTTTTAATACTAAAATAAGGAGTGGGTTTTAGATAGAGCTGAACATAAATTTATAAGTATTATAAAGGTTTATATTTTTGAAATATATAACCGACATTAAAATGGTTTAAAAAATTAGCATAGTTAAAATATTTAATAAAATAGGTTGTAATCTGGAATAGGATCGCATTTTTTATCTCTTTTATTGCATGTAATGTTTAAAATTTTTAAGTTAATTGACAAACTCATCGGTGGATGTTTTATAGGCGGGGGGAAAGGAATTTTATCATCGGTTTTATACGAGTAATCTTGCTAATGGCCAGTTCTATGTTACCAAGATGGAAAAACATTAGTCTCCTCAAGTGCCTTCCTTTTGTAGGATTCTTTTCATGTGTCTTTTAATAATAAAAAAAGAAATCAAGGTTGAAAACATAAAAGGAAAGGAGGAATTCTTTTATATAAAATTGGATCTTCCGTGATTGAAGTACAAGAAACGAGTTGTTATTTAAAAAAAAAAGAAAACATTTTATGATGGTAAGTGTGAAAATTTTGCCACGGAATTTCCAGAAGGTATAAAAAAAAAATTTCTTAAATACTAACTATGTATCAGAGGAGGGCATAATCGCAATCTCAAAAATCGTAAACCAAAAAAAAGGTACTAGTTTGAAGAGCTTCCAACGAAAACTTCCTTAAAGAGAAGTAACAATATAGGAGGGGGAAGTATAACGGAGAGGGAAGTATAAGTGAGGGGAAGTATAACAGAGGGGAAGAATAACGGAGGGGGAAGTATAAGGGAGCGAAAGTATAGCGGAGGGGGATGTATAAGGGACGGAAAGCATAAAGCAAGGGGATGTATAAAGTACGAGTATAAGGGAGGGAAAGCATAAAAAAGGGGGATTTATAAGGGACGGGAAGTACATAATATGTTATATTATATATAAGGGAGGGCGAAGTTTTTTTTCGAAAAATTTTCCAACTTTTTTTTGTAAAATTTTCCGATTTTTTTTTCGAAAAATTGTCCAACTTTTTTTTTAATTTCCCCGAGTTTTTTTAAAGCGCTTTTTTTCTGAAAAATTTTTTAGGTTTTTTTTTTCGACAAATTTTCCAACTTTTTTTTGTAAAATTTTCCAACTTTTTTTGTAAAATTTTCCGAATTTTTTTTTTCGAAAAATTTTTTTTCTTTTTTATAATTTCCCCGAGTTTTCTTTTTTATATTTGTGCTTTTTTTTCTGAAAAAATTTTTAAGTTCTTTTTTTTTAGAATTTTTAAATTTCGAAAAATGGCTGAGGTATGTCTGTTTGAAATTTTAAAAAATTCGCTGCAGCCTTCATTGGTTCAATATTCACCAAATTTTCATTAATTACTCCTTTTATTTTTTACAATTTTTGGTGTAAAAAAATTATAATTTTTTAAACAATTTTAGTAGGGAGAAATTTCATACATCCACGCCTTACAAGAGGGACCTCTCTTGACCAAAAATTTTCTAAAGAAAATTTTGTGAAAATCGGTTGAAAATTTTGGCCGCAAAGTGTCCCGGAAAAAAATGCTACGGACGGACGGCCGGCACCACAGACAAAGTTGAGATCGGTAAAGATCAATATTCAATAGTTCAGCCGGGATTGGACAAATTGCGATTGAAAAATCCGACAAGCATTTCTAGTAAAAACCGATCTGAATAAATTGAACAGTAGCTCGGCTTAAAAGTAAAATCATGTTATAAATGGGAGAGCGGGAGAAATAAACACAATTTCAAAACTGGATTGAAGGGTGTGGTATTTGAACTTTTTCTGAATGTCCAGAAACGAAAATTGTAATTAGGGCCCTTCCTATCTCCGATCAAGCAAAACTGATGACAAACCGACTCTACGCCTCGTCAACTTCTGTAAATCACAAACCAGTTTATCTTATTAAATTTAATGAATTATATGACTAATTAGAAACTTATAATAATTAATTGAATCTCGTTGTGGGCGTGTTTTTAGTATATTGGAAAGTTATTTATCGCCTAGTGATTATCAGGCCCAATAAATTCTAAGCCGGAAAAAAAGGATTACAAAAAATAGTAAGCGGCTTAATCATGTGTTTTAGGTAGATTTCTTTTCTTCAAAAATCTACCTATTGTAATGTACCAAGTAGTCGCAGATTCAAAAAATTTTCTATACGTTTTTCGTTTCATACCTCCTGGACCCCAAAACCATCCTCAGTTGAAAAGTTTATATATATATATATATATATTAGCACGATAACTGGAGCAATTTTAATGTGAGGGTGACGATATCCGGTATTTAGAGCTTTTATTTCAATAGCTCGGACGAGTTCGTTAATGGCTGAAATCGGACCAGCGATTCACCTACTTTACTTAGGGCTTAAAAGACAAAATTGGCATTTTCTATTGAAATCCTAGTCCTTTTGCAAAAAAAAAACTTTAAGACCTCTGCGAGGGCGTGTAAAAAATTAATTAAAGCAGGTTTGGACGAGCCAGGCGCAAAATATTGAACTAGCTAAACTTTAAAAAAAATTTGAATTTATACCGGGAAATTATTAAATATTTTATTAATAAAATTATCAGATGTTTTTCTAGGGGCTCAGTGGCGCAATTTTTCTTATATCATCATTTTTATAACATAATTATATATTTTGTGTTATACATTTTAATTTTAATCATGAAAAGAAATCTACCTTTTAGTCCCTGCTACCGCAGGGTCATTATTTTTAAATCCGGCGTCGTAAATTTTGCCGCGAAAAATTACACGAGTGAAAATTTGTTTGGGGAGGCGATAAATTGGAATAAATCGGGTTGAGGGACGCAGGTGTTACAAAAAACCGAAAAGAAGCGGAAGGAACGAAGATTCGGGCGATTTAACGAAGATTTAGGACGTGACAACTGAAAATTAACGTTTGTCAGAGTCTCTTTCTATTTTTTATTATGAATAACAAGGTTCAAATTTAGCGCCGACCGAAATAAAAAAACTCAAGAAATAGGTTAGCTCCACAGCATAATTTATACCTAATCAGAAAAAAAAAAAAATCAATTCCAAAATCGAAAAAAACGCCGACTGACTCAAAAAAACCTGTTCAAACAGGCGGTTTTTGACCGAAAAATTGAGAAAAACGCTCAATTGAAATTGCCCTCAGCGGAAAATAATAAAAATTTGGTGGCTGAAATAAAGACCATGAAAATGGGTGATGGTCGACCGAAAAAATAAAGAAGAAAACTCCTTATACAATTTTTTTTTTTTTTTAAACGAAGATTCTGGACGTGACAACGGAAAATTAACGCTTATCAGAGTCTCTTTCTATTTTTTATTATGAATAACAAGGTTCAAAAGCGCAAATAATCCTTTTTTCACAAACCAGTTTATCTTATTAAATTTAATGAATTAAATGACTAATTAGAAACTTATAATAATTAATTGAATCTCGTTGTGGGCGTGTTTTAAGGAAAAAAGTATTAGGTAGTGTACAAATGAAACTCGGCTAAAATCTACAAAATTCAAATTTACTCTGTGGATGAGTTTCATTTTGTACACCTAATAAATAAAAATTGTAGGAAATTTAATTCTCTATAAATTTGTACTTAATTATTTTTTTTCTAGGATGCACCATTTTCGGAAAATAATTTTTTTTAAATAAATTTATCCTGAAAACAGTGCGTCCTAGAGAAAAAAATTAATAGAATAAAAATTAAAGAGAATTAAATTTCCAACAGATTTTATTTAGTGCATTTTTTCAATATCTGTAACGGTTTACGATTTACAAGCCTTTAAAAATTAACCTTCTTAATGGCTATACTTCAATAACCTTCTTACACGGAGGTCAACTTTTGATGGACTTTAACGCCTAAAATGTTTAAAATTTTGAAAAAATGAACTACTAGGTGTACAAAATGAAACTCGGCTAAAATCTACAAAATTCAAATTTACTCTGTGGCTGAGTTTCATTTTGTACACGTAATATCTTAAAAAGTTTTTCGCCAAAAAAAAACCTTAAAAATTGTAAACAAAAACCGAAAAATAAGGAAAATTTTTCTAAATTAAAAAATACTTGAAATTATACTTCTCTTCCTTTGTACTTCCCCTCCCCCCCTTAATACTTCTCTCTCCTTAAAATCCCCTCCTTTATACTTTTCCCCTTTTTGGACTCTTGCAAGGGGTGGAAGTATATTTCTCGCTACTAAAAAAATTTTTTTTTTACAAAATTTGCAATAAATACAAATACGAGTATTATGGAGTTTTTGCTGAAAATCGGACGGTTTGGCTGCAGCGAATTAATTAAAATTTCATAAAGACATTTCTCCGCCAATCTTCTTCACCGAATAAGGTAAATTGTGGGAAAATCGGTTTAAAACTGTGGCCGTAAAATGTACCGGAAAAAAATGCTACAGCAAAAATTGTTGACATTTTTCACACATGTGAGAAGACTACAAGTAAAATTGACAGACTGTCTTAAGGAGTGAGATCTACGATAGATTTGCGTACACTCTCAAATCTGGCATTTATACGTTTTCCTCCGCGTATGATTTACGTCCTCTAGATTTCAATCAATACGTTACCTTTCGCCACTCGGTTAAGTGACAGTTTCGCCTTTCACATGAATTCTATTCGTAGAGAACGGGCATATTCCTCCTAGAATAACCGTTGGGGCACTTTATCCCGTTTGTCATTCCGGAGTTTACTGCGACTTTAAAACAATGGGAGTCACCTTTAATGCATTCAGAGACTTAATTCGCATACAAAATGCGGTGTCGATATACAATGGTGAAACTTATAAAAACGGCTTTATCCCATGAGGGGAAACGAAACTATAAAAAATAATACCGAACGATTTAACCACCATATTAAGACCCTTTTTTATCCTTTTAATTATAAAATTTACGATGTGAACTACGTCAATAGTATATTTATCCCATATAAAGTCTAGACTTAAAAATGTCTGGTTAGTCCTGTTTTCTTTCTCACCTGGCCTTATTCTTTATCGGACGATGAGGAGTTAATGGCCCGGATGGTTTTTAAAGTAAAAAAGTGCTTAAATTAGGAGAGAAACAGCGAATCTTGGAATTTTTTTTTTGTATGTGTTTTTATTTTTGGAACCTGGACTTCTTCCAACTTTCTCACTTAAAACTTTGTTTTTAACATAAAAAACTTAACATCTTAAAAAAAAGATTTCACAAAAAGCTCAAGGATGTTAAGGTTATCATTATCAACAAATGATAACAGAATTTTTAAAAAATATAATCTCTATTTTTTGCAAGAAAGTTTTTTCTCTCTCCATTTTTCAAGTTCATTCTTGCTACTGTAGGCAAAATTAATTCAATAAAAACCAATTGGTTTAATTAGTAAAGTCTCGGATTAGGAAAACTCCGTTCTTAGTTAATAGGCAAAACTATACAATATATAGGATTTTTTAAACTTCCTTAAAGAAGTTATTGTTTTAGTCTCTTTTGTCTGTTTTTTGGGGAGACCTGATACTTCTTATATTAGCTTTCTTCCAACCGCAGTTTGAAACTGGTAGCATGCGCAGAAGGGTTTGGGCGTCATATTTGACATCGTTCAAATAGTTTGTCCGTCAAATCTGATGTCATAGACGTGCAAATCTTTCTGCGCATGCTCCAGACGTTTCACACTGCGGTTGGAACAAAGCTATTTTTAAGACTGTTATGCGGAGGGGGCAAAATTTTTTTTAATAGGGGAGAAATGTAAGGTAATTAAATTAACATACAAATAAAAAGAATTTTAACCACGTATTTCTGAGCATTACCGTGGCCGTAACAGTTCTTTTATTGGACAAACTTGGTTTATCTGAAATCTAAACGCCATATGCAGCCAGCCGTTTGCTTTTTTTAATGTTGTACGTTTTAGAAAAAGCGTGGGATTATTTTTTTTCACTATAATTGGACAAATAAAAATTGCTAACTTTTCGACCTAGGGCGATTTTTCGCGAGGATTAATGCGGTATTAAATCTTATTGTGGAAGACAGGCGGAACTTCTGAAAAACGGTTGTTTTTGTTGATACTTGTAAAAGGTCAAAAGTTGCACAAAATGTTTTTTTTTATGTATTTGTAAATTGGTTAAACGCTGAGATGATGTTGACAAAATGAAGGATCGTGCATTTAATATGGAGGGAAAAAAAAGACAATGACGAAATGAGGCGATTATATCCACGCCCTTTTCCTTAGAAGCAAACACTTCC
Organism: Orius insidiosus; assembly: GCA_014119065.1. Lineage (NCBI taxonomy): Eukaryota > Metazoa > Arthropoda > Insecta > Hemiptera > Anthocoridae > Orius > Orius insidiosus. The sequence goes on from JACGAQ010000158.1 coordinate 182,729, forward strand.
TGGTTTCACAAGTGGCTTAAGTTTTTAAAATAATAGTTGAGGGTTTTTAGGAGGTTAAAATTGGAGGGCAAAAGCGAAGGAAAACTCTAAAAACAGTTTAAAATTGGCATCTTGGTCATAAGTGCTCAAAATTTGTTTCTCGGCCAAAAAAAGGAAGAAAACATGAAAAAGTCTAGAAAACGGGGTTGCCCGAAAATGCTAACGTGCTTAAAATCTTCCTAAATGAGTCTTTCAAGGCCGAATATGGAAAAAGACGTTCAAAATTCTGATAAAAAGAACGAGATAGATAGAGGAATCCGGGGTTCCAAAAACCGGAGAAATTGTGAAAAAAAATTTCGTCAATAAATTGTCCGAAAAGGAGAAGAAAAACTATTAAAACTTGGGGTAAACGAGGGTTTTACGGCCGAGGAAGACGCCACAAATTCCAGTAATATAGGTTTTCTACTTTTTCGCGAAGAAACCGCATAAAACCCGTAGTACTGCTACCTAAAATTATATTTCGTGAATTTTTGACCCTGGCGGAGCGGAACGCTACCTCATTCCAATATTAGCTTTGTTCCAACCGCAGTTTGAAACTTCTGGAGCGTGCGCAGAAGGATTTGGACGTCTAATTTGACGGTCAAACGATTCAACGACGTCTAATATGACGTCCAAATCCTTCTGGACATCAGGAGTTTCAAACTGCGGTTGGAACAAAGCTATTATTTCTTTTTAAGCCCCCTCCCGAAATGGCTACGGGTTTGTTTATCGCAACTTCATTAAATCAGAGCGTCAAGTGTGAAAGAACATCTCGTCCATTAGCCGGCTATGAATGTGGGTACGCGCTTTTATAATTCAAATCTGTTTCTAATATGATAAATACACACCTCATTCATTTTCCCCTCCGTTAAATATTTCGCACTTATCATGAATATTTTACCGACGGATAATCCGCCTTGGAGGTAATTTATAAAACGGTGCCAAAGCAGGCCATTAGACGAACCCGTCCCTGTTTTTCGGAGTAAACAGGTGAGGGGAAAATAGCAATTCGTGATTTTTTTTTCTCCAATTGCGAACAATTGAAGCCAATCAATAGGGCTGACTTGTCACAAATAAATTGACGTTAATCGGCCAAAGATTAGAATTAAGAAAAAATTCGCAGTTTTTTTTAAACCTTTCAGCTAGGATTCTTTATTATGATCGACAGTTTATTAATTTAAAAAGAGCAGAAAAATTCAAATACATCACGTATTGCCTGAGTGACAGACTTAATTTTTAGCGTTCGAAAATAAGTACTAGTTTGAAGAGCTTCCAACAAAAACTTCCTTGAAGAGAAGGAAAAATATAGAGGGGGAAGTATAAAGAAGAGGGAAGTTCAAGGAGGGGGAAGTATAAAGGAGGAGATGTATTATTTGAAGTATTTGAATTTAGAAAATTTTTGGCCAAGAGATGTCCCTCTCACAAGGGGTGGAAGTATCCTCCCTAATAAAAGAAAAATTGTTACCTACTTTTTTAAATCAAAAATTCGTACAAAATATAAGCGAACTTTTTTAAATTTCAAACTAACATATTAGGTGAACAAAATGAAACTCAGCCACAGGGTAAATTTGAATATTGTAGATTTTAGCCGAGTTTCATTTTGTACACCAAGTAGTTCATTTTTTCAAAATTTTGAACATTTTAGGCGTTAAAGTCCATCAAAAGTTGACCTTCTCCGTGTAAGAAGGTTATTGAAGTATAACCATTAAGAAGGTTTATTTTTAAAGGCTTGTAAATCGTAAACCGTTACAGATATTGAAAAAATGCACTAAATAAAATCTGTTGGAAATTCAATTCTCTTTAATTTTTATTCTATTCATTTTTTCTCTAGGACGCACTGTTTTCAAGATAAATTTATTTAAAAAAAAATTATTTTCCGAAAATGGTGCATCCTAGAAAAAAATAATTAAGTACAACTTTATAGAAAATTAAATTTCCTACAATTTTTATTTATTAGGTGTACAAAATTAAACTCAGCCACGGGTAAATTTGAATTTTGTAGATTTTAGCCGAGTTTCATTTTGTACACCGCCATTTTGTCGAAATTCAAAAATCGCCCTCGTTACCTCTTTTTTACCGACTATGAAAATTGTGTGAAAATCGGTTGAAAACTGTGGCCGTAAACGGACGGCCGGCCGGCACCACAGACAAAGTTGAGATCGGTATCGATCCATAATCGATTTGAATCTTCGGTCTGGAAGACCCTTCCCAAAAACCTGACGTCGAGGGTATCCCAATGACTTCTTTAAGGAAGTTAAAATACTCACTGAGCTGATTTTTGAACTTTAACGCAGCTGACGTCATGAAACTGCGTAGGCTCCGCGGAGATGGCCTGACGCCTCGGGTGTGATTTGGCTTCGCCGGCGAGACGTCCACCGCAGTGAGGGCAAGTGCTCGTCAAAACGGCCGTCAGCGGACGGACGACCTGATGGAACTTGTCGAGCTCGTTTTTCAAATAAAGGATTTTCGAATCTTTTTCCTCGATCGATTTTAAAAGTTCTCGTATTCGATTCTCCATCGCTAGACCTAAACGTTTATTATTTTTAACGGACGATTAATTCACCGTCAATGATGAATATTTAACCAAACTACTCAATGGTCACAGCAATTTCCTAATTCTCGATTAGTGAATGTTGCGTGAAATCTATGGAATATCAAACAAAAACTTGAAGGTGTTTGCCTTTTTACTATCAATTATAGAGGATGGATTTAAACAAAACTGTCTTGTAAGTATTTATACTTTTTTTTAAGCGGAGAAAGCGATCAAATAGAAGTTTGACGGGGTAGATAAAAAAAAAGGAGGTGTTATTTGAAACAGAAGCTCTAAATCACCGAATGCCAGTAGAAAGAATCCGCGCGGTCTCGTTAACGTTTAAAAAATGTTGAAATCCCGAATATCCCAACAATCTCGATCATGTCACCCTCCTTTTATTTGTTAATTTCTTTTTAAGGTTCGCAAATTTTGAAAGAAATAGTTTCTTTCTCGAAAAGTTCAAACACGGGCGGATTTCAATCGGCGAAAAAACTCGAACGATAAAAACGGTCCCGAAATCGCCCTGTCCGCCAAAAACGGTCCGGGAGAACATGTCCATTCCAAACGACAGATGTAAATGTCTAAAACTCTTGTTAAGTTTCCGATCTGAAATATTTCCAGAAAAAAATCGTAAACGCCTCGAAACAAGAAAATTAGCGACTTAAGGCTCCCTAGAAGGAGATAAACATCCTTTTTTTTAATGAACTCTGTGAATTATGTATCGAAAAAAAGCGTAAGGAACCTCCGTTATATTTTACAACCAGAAAATTTGCGTGTATATCGTGCAAAGTGGCCATGAGGCTTAAATCCACGCTGGACGTAATAGGGGCTAACTATGAAAATCCTCATAACTCCTTAAGTCAGAAGAATTTTTAAAATTTATGGCCTGGATTAATTTTATTTCACGTTTGATTCTCTAGCGAAGATTTCAGATCCAAAACGCCCTAAAGATCGTCCGAAAACGCGAAAATATAAAGTGGAATCCGAAAAAGCCGATGAATCCATTAAAAAGGGAGTTAAATTACAGAAAAAAAAAGAAAATGAAAAAAATCTCTGATTTCTAGGGGAGAGGAGGGATTTAGGCCAAAAATGCAACCCAAAAATAAAGCAAAAATGAACAGATATTCAGGTAAACTGCGTTTTGGCCCAAATGACCGAAAAAAATGTCCTAAAATCCTGTAAATCCCACGGGAAACTGGAAAAATATCAACAAAAACATGTTTCTTGACAAAAAAAATCGGTACATGTGCGTTTACGATACCATAATAAAACGCATGCGCGAGCTTTCATGTATTTTAAGTTCCCGCGTTTTTTCAAAAGATTTGAAAAAGATTCTCCTAAATTCAAACTAGTATGATAACGAAGGGGGTTAGTTTTTTTTAGGTTGAGAAATCAACCTCCTATTGTGTTTTTTTATTTTTTTTCTTAATTAAAATTCTCAAACCGTCAAGAACATCGTCTGCATTTTGAGTACGCTTCTGCGTTACGCCTTGAAAAGAAACATTTTTTCAACTTTCCTGTTTATTAAAATTTCTTCAGAATAAAAAAAAACTCTGGAATTTCGCCTGAGTAATATCAATTTGTATATAATCCGGTCTCATATTTTTTCAAGCGGTAATGAGAAAAATTACATTTTAATAAGTGGATGAAGTCCAAAGATTGCTTTAATATGTAAATAATCAACCAGATCATTTAGTTTAAAGTAGAAATTTATTGAATGGACTTTTAAAAGTGTTTTTAATGTTTTAAAAAGTCTGGTTTATTTTTTTCAAGCCTGTTTTCAAAATAAACGTTGAGAAAATAAGAAAATTGCGGCTTCCGAAGAGAATAAACAAGGATCCTCTTGTAAATCTTTACATTAGCTGAATTTATGTCTCGACTATTTTCAGCGGGGAAGGGCTTTCAGAGATTCCTTTGACCTAATCATAATCACAACTGCGATTATAATCATAAGATTAACCCTTTTCCTCAGATTTGGAACCTTAAACGCACATTTTGAACTCTTTTAACAGATTTCTGGGCAAGAGAAGATTTTGGGATGATACTTTTTTTATAGGTTTTTCAGGCGTTTTTCTCGATTTTACGTCAAATAAACCTATTTTTGTACCATTTTGAGCCCTCTTTTTTGGTTTCTCAAACCAAAAACCCATATTTTTCGGATTTTTTTTTTTAAATTTTGCTAAAAAATTAAAACTATTACGTCTTTAAACTCATTTAAAAATAGGAGTTTTACAAGTGATTTGTAAATACTAAGACTTTATTTTTTAAAAAATACACAAGATTAGATTTTATAATTGAACCCACTTAAAACGATAAGAAAGATTACAAAATTTATTGTTTTCAACCGAGAAGTGGATGAAAAAAAAAATAAGCTGATGACCGATTTCCAAATTCGGTTGACGTCCTTTCTACTCCACCTGTCTCTACGTTATTTGTGGGGGGAAAAAAAAGAATGAAGAAAAAGAAAACGGATCTCTTGGAAGGGAATGCGAGCGTGCATTCCAAGGGATCAAAATGTTGGGGTCGATTTTGCAAACACCTTCAAGTGAATCCTTTTTCGGGGAGTCTTAAATTCAAAATTGCGTAATGCCGGTTCGATAGTCCTTTGATCAAATCCATGTATTGGAAAGAGAGAGCGGAAAGCGAAATTTCGCGTTTCGTACTTTTTACCAACACAAATTTCCCTTTAATTAAAAAAAAGGCCAAATGTTAAAATTCGCTTACGGCCTGTCAACATTTTGACACTAAGAACCTTCAGATAATTAAAACATTTCGCTTATTTTTCACTTTTATTAATCAGATTTTTTCATTAAAAATTTTAAAAATTAAAAAAATCCTTATTTGGCTTTAATAGGGTGTAATCAGATATAATGTTTTCATAAAATAATGAGGGAGAAAAAAAGTGGAACGATTCTAATGGTTTTTTCCCCCATCAATTTCTAGATTTATCAATAAGGCTATATCGGGCAATAAATTAAAATTTTTTTACCTCCTTTTTCGTAATTTTGCAATTTTTTTTTCTCTCCTACATTAGTAAGCAACAAAGAAATTAAGGGAATTATTTTTAAATAATTTGTGAGGGGGTTTTAAATAATAATTTTCCTTTTATAATCTGTCATTTCTTTATGAAAAAGATGAAAATATCGTAAATCTGGAAATTTAAAGATTTTCAAAATTTTGATATTTTAACCTTGGGGCTTTCATTAACAAATTGGTATAAATAACGTGTTTATACGCTTTTTCTCTAATAATAGAGTTTTTCCCAATCTCTCTCTTTCCAAACTTTTTCTCGAAATTGAAATTTCTGTATACTTGTGGTCGTCATGGTGAAACAAGACACTTTTTATCGAAAATTATCCGCGGGGGAAAAAAACCGGAGACGCGGAGAACACACAGGACGGAGACGGCAGTCGGACTGAAAGGCGAAAGCGGCCCGAAGGGAACGAGAAGACTGGAGACGAAGCGGAAAGAGAGAGAAAAAAAAGCGTAAATGCGATAGAGCGCGCTCGGACATCCTTCCCACCTGTTTCTCTTTGATACGTGTTAAAACTATACGTGTGAATGTTTTCCTTTTCAACTATTTTGGCGTGAAAGATAAGAAAACTATCAGATTTGAACCTTAAACATCAAAAACCAACAGCAGACGGTTCTTGCGACGGAATTCTTCAATGATAAGAAAAACATATTTTGTTAGAAGATTTTTTGTCGTGGTTTTTAGCCAAAAAACTCCTTTCGCAATGATCTTTCTCGTTTTGCCCTCCCTGATAGACCATTTTCATACATCGATTATGAATCTACAACGTCTCAACTTTGTCAGTCGTGCCGGCCGCCCGTAACATTTTTAAGGGAACATTTCACGGCCACAATTCAAGCAATTTTTCAAAAGGCTATAAGGGGCCCCGGGATAAGGGTTGCATTTTGGCCCTTACTCCGATTTGGCCGAAAAAATTCTAGAGGATGCCTCTCATATGAATAAGAACTGACATAAACAGATCAAAAAACCGAACGGTTTTCGAGAAAAACGGGTTTATCCTTTTTTAGGAAAACCTCAATATCTCGTGAACTAATGATCCCACAGGACATTTTTTTGTAAATTTTTAGCACCTAAAGACGCATCTTTGGAAATTTTTTCCAAACTTTTAAGTGTGAATAATGAATTTTTATAACTTTTGAGAGGTCAGGAAAAAATGGTTCCCCAAACACAGCGAATAATACAGCTATTAGAGAGACCTAAAGTGTACCTCTCAGATTTTCTCAGATTTCTTCAGATTTTCCAAGGAGGTAAAAAGTTGGGCATAATCATAATCATAGTATGATTATAATCATGTGTTTATGATTATAATTGCAATCACTACCAATATTAAATGTGATGATGATTACATTTGTAATCATAAAATTAATTATACATGCGTAATTATAAAAAAAATGTGATTATGAACGTAATTATGGTTATGATTACGAATGTAATTATAATTAAGATTCTAATCGTAATCATAATCATTAATCACATATTTAAGGTTTGTGATAACAATTATAATCATAACTCATAAACACATGATCATAATCATAGTTATAATTATTATTTTTCCCAACACTCAGGTAGTACAACAATATTTTATAATTTTTTTTCTGAATTTTAAGATGTTTTTTGCAATAAAAAAGGGAGAGGTGAAGTTAAAATTAATTTTATTGTTAAAAAAAAACAAAAAAATACCTAAAATTGGAAGAAAAATGAAAGTTGATACCTACTAAATCTAATTTCCACTCATTTCCTTAGTTTAATCGACGTTTAAAAAAATTAAACAGAATCAACGCAACATCGCAATGATAAGTGAGAAAACCTAAGGAATGTCGTGTTTCTTGAATTTAAGATTTATATAAGCGTAAGTGTCGTTAAAGGTGTTAAACGTTTTAAAAAATATCAGATTTCTCTTAACGAGTACAGTAGAAATTAACAATTTATTTCCTTATTCAATTTTTTAACGATCTTCACACTAATTGAGTTATAAATAAAACTTTTTTTTTCTAAATTTTTAATTTATCAATGACTCCAGCGGATTCTTTTTTTTTTAAGATAAGCTAATTGACCTAAAAACATGCCGTTAATTCCTGAAACAGGAAAGATTCTATTAAAAAGGAAAGGATTAAGGGCTTGGGAATTAGCATGAAAAAAACATCTGATTTAGGTACATGGAAGTTCGGTCAACTTAATGAATTGGCTAAAACTTTCTGACTTGAAAGCTAAGAAAAAAAAATTAGTTTCTGTTTATCTAAAAAATTTTACGACTTTTTTTGGATAGAGAGTCAAAAAATAAACGCAATCAAAATAAAGATTTATCAGGATTTTAAAGCGGTTTAACGATTTCTCGGAAAGGGGCAAGGGCGAATTTATATCTGAAAGATTTTTTTTTACCTCCTCTCCCCACAAAAGCGATAATCGGCCAATTTTGATTACCGCTTGATACATTCGAGCCATAAAAACGGTCCACCGTAAAAAAAAAAACTGGTGTGATAACTTCCCGAGTTAATTGCGGTTTACGGTGCGATTACCTTCCTCGGAAAATGCTAATGTCCTGTCACGTACCAATATAACTTGAAGAAATTATTTTTAATTAATTCTTTGAAGTTTAATAGGCCGATAAAAACGTTCGTAAAAAAGAAAATAATAAAAAGCGATTTAACGTCAAACTTTCGGCCCTAAATAGGCCATACGAAAAACGAAAAATGTTTTATTTTTACTCATTTAGATCATTCACGTTTTTTAAGGGCTTATAAAAATTAAGAAATGACTATCGCCATGCTCTTGCGTCTAGGTTTATTATTAACTTTCTTAGTAAAAGATCAGCTGGATGCATCAAAATAGGTCAAAATTTTGTGTGATAAGGTAGAATAACTTGATTTTACTAAAAAAATCAAGAGCAATTAAACATTTTTAGAGCATTTCGGAGTTGAATTTTTCGCAAAAGACGAGCCAACCTACGGAGAATAGAAACCTTCCAAAAGAGCAAAAGAAATGACAGGATACAATTTTTTTTTTAAATCTAGAATTGGGAAATTTATATTTTTGGCTTAGTTAATGGTGGAATTTATTTTCTTTTTTAGAGATCGCAGATATTATTGGAATTCGTGTCAAGAGATGGAAATCGCCACAATCGGACGTCGTCATCATCAATCGAAACAACGTCGCGGATATTTAAAAAAAAAAAGGAGAAAAAAAAGCCTTTTAACATTCTGATACCTAAATCAGTTCGAATATAAAAATAACTTAAAAAAAAAAGAATTTCCACATAAAAAAAAATTTAACTTTTAGACAAAAGGAAATAATTTGAAATCGCAGTAAATGAAGGTCCTTCAGATTCAGTACTTCAGAGTAGGGTATAATCTTAATCATAATAATATTACTATGATTACGATTAGGTCGATTATTATTTAGATCATAATCATTATTATTACTACTTAAGATTTTCCCGAAATAGATTTACGTAGTCGTAATCATAATAAAAAAAACTAGTTTGAAGAGCTTCTAACGAAAACTTCTTAAAGAGAAGTAAAAAATTTAGGAGGGGCAAGTATAAGGGAGGAGAAGTATAACGGAGGGGGAGTATAAGGGAGGGGAAGCATAACGGGTGGAAGATTTTCCGAAAATAGATTTACGTAGTCGTAATCATAATAAAAAAAAAACTAGTTTGAAGAGCTTCTATCGAAACTTTCTTAAAGAGAAGTAAAAATTTAGGAGGGGCAAGTATAAGGGAGGAGAAGTATAACGGAGGGGGACGTATAAGGGAGGGGAAGCATAACGGAGGTGAAGATTTTTTTTGTTATAATTTTTTTTCCTAATATATTTTTTTTTTTTCAAAAAACTTTCTGTTTTTCCGATTTTTTTTCCGATAATTTTTTTAAGTATCAGGGTAGAAATAATGGGATTTTGGCTTAAGAGAGGTCCCTCTCGTAAGGCGTGGAAATGAAATTTCTCCCAACTAAAGTGATAATTAATGTTAAAAATGATAATTTTTTACCAAAAATTCTTAAAAATATAAGGATTAATTGGTAAAAGTTTGGTAAAAATCGGACGAACGGCCGCAGTGAATTTTTTAAAATTTCAAACAGACATATCTCAAGCTTCCGGCATTTTTTCGAAATTCAAAAATCGCCGTAGTTAGTTTCTTGTTCACCGACTAAGAAAAACGGTGAAAATGGTGAAACTCGGTTGAAACTGTGGCCGTAAAGTGTTCCGGAAAAAATACTACGGCCGGCCGGCACCACAGACAAAGTTGATCAATATTCGATTAGACCCTCCGGGGTCTGGAAGACCCAAAAACTCGACGTGGAGGGTATCACAATAACTTCTGTAAGGATATGGTTACCTATAATCTTAATCGAAATGATGACAACGATTATGCCCTTCTCTGCAGTTGTATTTATATAAAAATATTGCTTCCTAATTATGTAAAAAGGTTGTCACGACGCGTATCAATCATGGAGAAGCAGCCAATAGTGAAGGCATCTCGCGGACGCGATCCAAACCAAACAGAAAGTACTAGACTCCGGCCAGAGAGAGCGTACAACTACAAGGTTAAAAGTTAAAAAAACACGATCCTATTTCAAAATGTATTTTATAAAAAATACAAAATGCTAATTTGGCTCCCACATCCCTGCGTTGAACCAAAGCTTAAAATATTTTCACCTAAATTTTTTTTTCTTCAAAGCATGTTTATAGATTTTTTTCCGCCACTTTTGAATGGAAAAATATAAGAGGAAAAAGAATAGATGATGGGATAAGCAGAGATGTAAGAAACCGGTTCGTCCTTGAATCGGCAAATGTGAGAGTGTATGTAAATCGTAAGCGATTCCACGTCTATTTATAGAAAAAGGGGAGTGTTATTGGACACTTCCCGGGTCAATCTTTCATCAATTCCAACGTGTAATATATGGCTAGGAAAATAGAAACATTGTAAGAGAAAAAAAAAATCAGTCATCATAAGCCTGGAACACGGAATGGGCGTTAACAGCTCACATTTCTCCCTACTGTAAGAAAAAATTAAAAATTTCTCAAAATAAATTTTAACTAACATAAGGAGTTTTTGGAAAAAATTAGGTGAAGATGGGCAACTCAGTCAGAGAGCAAATAGAAGATAATTATGATAAAAATTGCGGCCAAAGCTCCCTGGCCTGATGAGTCGAATAACAAGGGACTATACCACATCTGACAGTAACATAACAAAAGTGAGTTTAAAAAAATCATAGCTCCCAGATGGATTGAGGTAGGACACCCTGATCCTCAGGTTTCACACCTTACATCATTTAACCTCATAAAATTGTTTCAATTTTCCAAAATAGAAGAATTATTAGTGTACAAAATGAAACTCGGCTAAAATCTACAAATTCAAATTTACCCTGTGGCTGAGTTTCATTTTGTACACCTAATAAATAAAATTGTAGGAAATTTAATTCTCTATAAATTTGCACTTAATTATTTTTTTCTAGGATGCACCATTTTCGGAAAATAATTTTTTTGAAATAAATTTATCTTGAAAACAGTGCGTCTAGAGAAAAAATGAATAGAATAAAAATTAAAGAGAATTAAATTTCCACAGATTTTATTTAGTGCATTTTTTCAATATCTGTAACGGTTTACGATTACAAGCCTTTAAAAATTAACCTTCTTAATGTTTATACTTCAATAACCTTCTTACACGGAGAAGGTCAACTTTTGATGGACTTTAACGCCTAAAATGTTAAAATTTTGAAAAAATGAACTACTAGGTACAAAATAAACTCGGCTAAAATCTACAAAATTCAAACCCTGTGGCTGAGTTTCATTTTGTACACTAATATTAACATTCAATTTTTTTGGGAGGAAAAAATCGACATTCATTCCCTAATGAGTAATGACAAGCTAGTCCCATGTCTTTGTAAAACTGTCCAACCACACATTTGGACACAATAAAAGAGATCCCAAGATTAAGAAGTGAAATTTACGGTTTCTTCTCGAATTGTGAACACTCCGCGTTTCCATTTAAATTATGTTAATTTCACTAAATTAGGGAGGTAACGAGGTGAACTTGTCGACATGAAAAATTTCCCTAACCAAGTTTGTAAATTGGAGAATTAACAAACGTGGTGCCACCACTTGATTTACTATTTTCCTTTTCTTCTTTTAACATGAATGATTGTAGGCGACATGCAGGGAGGTAATGAGGCGGCTTTTAACACGTTGGGGACAACGAAAAAAAAACGAGTTTTTCAGAATATTCGTATAATTTTGATACGTTTATTCGTCGTTTTTAAAATGTTTATGAGGTTATAAAACCGAAATTTATGTCTCTCGTGAATGCTTTTATGAGAAGTCCACTCGAGGCGCCTCCCAAATGAAGATTTGAATAACTTTCGCCCTTAACTTTTTTAATTTACAGTTTGTCACTGAAATTCTCGATACTTTACGACTTTTTTTAAAAAGGTTTTCATTGATAATTAAATATTAAAATAAAACAGATTTCGAAGAAAAGACCTAAATTTCTGCCTCAGCGTTTCTTGAAGAAAAACTACGTAAAACGCAGGAAATGTTGTAAAAAAGAGGACTTTTTTGTGGAAAATTAGACAAACAATGATGTTGTAGTCATTTTTTCAGTTTTCGAGTTATTTACGAAATAATCAGAATAATTTTGTACCTACTTAGTTTTTTTTTAATTTTCAGTTTTGGAAAACCGGGGGTTTTTCCCCGAAACAGGGGTGTCACATAACTTCCTTGAAAAAGTTAAAAAATTTTAAGATTATTTATTTTTTCATAAAAGTCATTTAAGCAATTAAATTTTTAATAATCCTCACCTGTCAAACCAATAAGGAGACACGATAAAAAACGTAGAAATATCAATAGAAACGTCAAGTAGGTTGTGAAATAAAAAGCTTTTAAACTATAAACCAAAAACGCAAATTTAAATTGATTTCTATTTTTAAGAAATAAAAGAAGGTCAGAAATAAAAAGATTTATAATTTCCAAGTTTACGAATCTCAAAAAGAACCAATCATCAAAAAGAGTAAACTGTAAATGTTTACAAGAAATAAAAATTAACCTTCCCAGAAAGATCGTTTTCTTAAAACAAAAGTGCGCAAAATGAAATGCAAAACTGGTGTTCCCTCTTATTTTTTAGGTTTTCTCTGATTTTTATGTTTTTATTACCTTACCCTGCAATAAGGAGATCCCGGGTTCAGGATTTTATTAACTAGGATTTTTAACTTCTTTAAGAATAAATATTTTTTTAAAATAAATATTTTTTTGGTTTTTTAGTAGGGAGAAATTTGATACTTCCACCGTTTGCGAGAGAGGCATCATTTGTGCAGAAAGCCCATTATATCTACCTGTTACTTATTAGGTGAACAAAATGAAACTCGGCTAAAATCTACAAAATTTAAATTTACACTGTGGCTCATTTTCATTTTGTACACCTAATAAAAAAACTTGTGGGAAATTTAATTCTCTATAAATTTGCACTTAATTATTTTTTCTCTAGGACGCACTGTTTTCAAGATAAATTTATTTGAAAAAAAATTTTTTTTTTCCGAAAATGGTGCATCCTAGAAAAAAATAATTAAGTGCAAATTTATAGAGAATTAAATTTCCACAAGTTTTATTTATTAGGTGTACAAAATTTAAATTTACACTGTGGCTCATTTTCATTGTACACCTAATAAATAAAACTTGTGGGAAATTTATTCTCTATAAATTTGCACTTAATTATTTTTTTTCTAGGATGCACCATTTTCGGAAAAAAAAATTTTTTTTCAAATAAATTTATCTTGAAAACAGTGCGTCCTAGAGAAAAATGAATAGAATAAAAATTAAAGAGAATGAATTTCCAACTGATTTTATTTAGGGCATTTTTTCAATATCAGTAACAGTTTATGATTTACAAGCCTTAAAAATTAACCTTCTTAATGGTTATACTTCAATAACCTTCTTACACGGAGAAGGTCAACTTTTGATGGACTTTAACGCCTAAAATGTTTAAAATTTTGAAAAAATCAACTGCTAGGTGTACAAAATGAAACTCGGCTAAAACCTACAAGATTCAAATATGCCCTGTGGCTGAGTTTCATTTTGTACACCTAATATTAAAACAAAACTGAAGAAATTTTTGGGAAAAAAAAACTTCCCCTCCTATATTTTTACTTCTCCTTAAGGAAGTTTTCATTGGAAACTCTTAAACTACTTAGTGCTTTCTTCCTTTCCTAAATTCATTAATTTCTAAATTTCCGTTAGCTAATCCTAAAAATAAAATACATTTTTATAAATTCATTAGCGGTAATTAAGGTGTAAATCGTGTCATGCTCATGTTTCGAAATGGCATTTAAAGCGAAATAACTCATGTTTTGATAAAGGGAAAAAAATTCATCCTCGGACTTTTTTCATTTAATATCCTGACAGGTTTAAAATGGCGAAAAGTCAAAACAAAATTAATGATCGACTATTATGATACAACAATTTATATTTACACGAAACGGGTCGATGAGAGAAAGCTTTTGCGAACTTAAAATGTAAAATAATTTCAACAATAAGAAAAAAAAAATTTACCTGGGGATATTAATCGGATTAACGCGAATAAAAAGGTTTCTGTGACAACTTAATACGGTGATAAAGAACTCGACATTCAGGAAACTTTAAGATTTTTATCTGGTCTATGTTTAAATCTCAATGCTAAATTTTGTTTTATGTTTAACATATTTTTCGGTGACAAAAAAAAATATTTTGAATATTATCTGTATTGACATTTATCACCGGCTTAGCTCGAAAATTTATCAAGGATAAAAAGTTTCTCGTAATTTTATTTTTAACCGTGCGATATTGGGGATTTGGAGCCAACCTGATGTGTTTCTTGGCATTTTCTAAATGTTTTGTAATTCAGTCCTTCAGAGGACGTGATTTCTTTGGTTAAAAAAAATAAAAAGTGGGGACCAATTAAAAAGCCTTCGAAGTCCGAATGATTTATAACTTTTCTGAATTATCAGATTCGATAAAACTCAAATAAATCTTGTCGTCGATTCTATTTTTAGTGATTGTAGACGGGGAAACTAGAAAAATCCATTCAGTAGTTCTTCAAGGTTTTATTTAGGTTTGTTCCAACCGCAGTTTGGAACTCCTGGAGCATGCGCAGAAGGATTTGGACGTCAAATATGAAGTCAGATGACTTCAGATTTGAACAAAGTCGTTGACATCCAAATCCTTCTGCACATGCTCCAGAGTTTCAAACTAGAGGTTGGAACAAAGTTTTTATAATGGGGGGGGGGGGGCATAGAAACTAGAAAAATTGTATGAATTTAGAAAAAAAAAAAAAAGCCCACGTCTCAACCTACGAACGGAGAAAACAAAAAGGGACGTGGGAAGTGATTTCAGAATGCAAAACGGTTTAAAATAGCCATTGGATTTTATATGAATCTCAATTTAACGCTGTTAATTTGAAATACACCTTTTCAACGGATTTTTTGACGTTCGTTTTAACTTCCTAAAAGTGGGATACCCTTCATGTTACTTTGAGGAAGTTCCCTCGGAGACTATACTTTAATTTCCGCCTTCGAAACTTAAGGAGTTTATGGGTTTTTCGGTCACACTTTCCCTACTTTGAGACGTTATTCTCAGTTTTTCGGCCTCAAAACCCCTTTTAAACTCGATTAAATTTTTTAAATCAGTTTTTGTGTCATTCTGTAGGAAATTTAATCACCTTTAATTTTGTTTAATACATTTTTTTGCTACGACATACTGTTTTGAAGATAAAGGCGAAAAACCGTGAAAAGTCACGCTCCATCGCCTCAAATTTTTTTGCGGTTTTTCGGCGCCGTGTAGCTCGGGGCGTTGGTCGTACAAAAAGTTTTATTGAACTAAATTTATAGAAAATTTAGTCAGCTTTCATTTTTAACTTATATATTTTTTGGCTACCACGTACTGTTTTGAAGATACAGGCGAAAAACCATGAAACGTCACGCTCCATCGCCTCAAATTTTCGTTTTTAGCATTGTTTTTCGCCGCCGTGTAGTTCGGGCGCTGTTGGTCATACAAAAATTTTATTGAACTTCATTTAGAGGAAATTTGGTAAGCTTTCTTTTTCAACTTATATTTTTTAGCTAAGACGTACCGTTTTGGAAATACAGGCGAAAAACCGGGGTAATCGCGTTTAACCCCCACAGAAGCACAGAATTAATGTCCTTAATTTTCGAAACCGTTGGTCAAATATTTCGATATTTTTAGAATATACTTCCATAAAAAAATTAACCAGTGACATAATGAAATAATGAGGCTCTAAAACGAACCCGCAGGAGGTCTCTAGAGCGAAAAAAAAAGTTAATATAAAAATTGGCGGGATAGATTAATTTTTTTTCTTCCACCTCGGATACGACGCCGAAAAGTTTCGCGAACCGGGGGCACGCCCAGGAGAATCGGGGTTGAGGTCGCTCCGGGAGAACCAATGTCGCTACTTAAACACCATTCAATCACTTGTCAGCGGCCATTTACACCTGTTACGAAAATAAAGTAAAAACCCCGCCGTTGTTATTGAATGCTTTCCAATGGACTTCTCATGAATACCAACTACGCTCTCGGGGCCTTTTTTTTTCACTCAAGCAAAACCTGTCAATTACTAAAGCTCAAAGATTTATCAAACCTAATTAAATTTTTTCATAATTAAAGAGCTGTAAATTCCTCTTCACCTGATTATAATTATTTTAAAGAATTAATTAAACTTTTATACGTTCACAAATAAATAAAAACCTAAACAATCCTTCGGACTTTCAAATAAGGCGCCTGCCGAGACGCAAATTTGAGGGGAGAAAGTTTGAAAAATAATTTTTAGGAACTTTCAAACCCTTTTTTAGCCTCTTGTTTGCTTAAGACGTCTTCAAATAGGATCTTAAGAGCCACTAGAGTCCCCAAGAGTTTGGTATTATGTATCTTTATCCATTCCATTAAAAAACTTGGAGCAACAAAATAATTATATCCCATCATGATATTTCACGCGTTTTCGATTGACCCAATCGCCCTTGTGCTCGTCAAAAAAATTTAAAAGGTGAATCGGATTGCAATGTCGTTTAATAGAAGTTCGAAGTTCCAGTATCACAGTCAGATTTTTGAGTGAAGAAACATTCCTCCGGGTGGAAAAAAAAAAAAAAAAAAAAAAAAAAAAAAAAAAAAAAAAAAAAACAATAAATCCAGCAAAAAGTTGGTTTTTATGGTCAAAAACCTATTAGGTGTACAAAATGAAACTCGGCTAAAATCTACAAAATTCAAATTTACCCTGTGGCTGAGTTTCATTTTGTACACCTAATTAATAAAACTTGTAGGAAATTTAATTCTCTATAAATTTGCACTTAATTATTTTTTTCTAGGATGCACCATTTTCGGAAAATAATTTTTTTTGAAAATAAATTTATCTTGAAAACAGTGCGTCCTAGAGAAAAAATGAATAGAATAAAAATTACAGAGAATTGAATTTCAAACTGATTTTATTTAGTGCATTTTTTCAATATTGTAACGGTTTACGATTTGCAAGCCTTTAAAAATTAACCTTCTTAATGGTTATACTTCAATAACCTTCTTACACAGAGAAGGTCAACTTTTGATGGACTTTAGCCTAAAATGTTCAAAATTTTGAAAAAATGAACTACTAGGTGTACAAAATGAAACTCGGCTAAAATCTACAAAATTTAAATTTACCCTGTGGCCGAGTTTCATTACATGTACACCTAATAGAAAGCTTTTAAAACTGAGCCACCGGACATCTAACATTTTTAAGTCAAAAAAGTGATTTATTGCCTTAGAGACTATAATTTTAAAAGATGAAATACAGCTTTTAGTTTTTTAAGGCTTTTAAAATAACAGAGTAGAACAATAGTTTTAAAAAACTTCCCTTAGAGTTAATTTTATTTTGTCGGGTCAGGGAGACCGGGACGATAAATCAGAAACTATTTTTTCCGAAAAGAAAAACCGATGACTAAGGTTGAAAAATACTAATAAACCCGAGTTTTAATTAAAAGTTCAAACATTTACATGACACAATATATCTTCGTTGACCTTTTATTCGGACATTTATGTCGGCCGTATTGTTTTTCGAGAGGGAAGAGCTTTTGAAAGAAAATTAACGCCCTTGAGTCTGAAAACGTAATCAGGCGAACCGGGCCACGGCCTTCCCTCTGGGGTAAGTGATACCTCAAGTCTTTCCTGTTCTCGCCGCAACGAGTCAACCCTTCAAATAATTAAAGCTTAAGCTTTTTTTAAATTCAAGGTTCTCTTTGAAATATAGAATTACTTCAAAATAATAATTACAGGGGATTTCCGTTTTCTAGGTAACATTCTAATTTAAAATTGAAATTTTTGACTTCTTTTTAGCCGCTTAAAATACCTCATTAAATATCTAAAACTTCAGACTCAAATTCCTTTTTAATCCCGCAGAAAATATTAAGTAAAAACTCATCACATTAATTTTCGGTTTCCGATAGCCATCTTGAAACGTGCGAAATGGCTTTACACGGCTAATTGATTTTTTTTCCTTTTATAGACTTCAATTATTGAAAAATTTCAAAGGCTATATCTCTCCGGCAATGAACTGAGAGGTTCGAAATTGGCAATATTTTTCAAACGATAAATCAAGAGTTGAATTAAGTGGTTTAAAGTGGCTTAAGCTCTTTTTTTTCGGGCAGGGGGTTTTTTTTCTTTTTTTTTCAAGTTTAATTTTCGGGGAAAAAAGGGGACTATCCAACAATTCCTTTATTTTACCGTTGCAAAAGACGCGGAACGCTAGATAAAAAACCTATGTATTAAAGTTTACAAATAAACTAAAAATGACGGTAACTTGGGGTTTTTCATCTTAGTATCGAAAACATTATATTACCTTTGTTCCAACCGCAGTTTGAAACTCATGGAGGAATTTGGACATCAAATTTTTGACGTCAGATGACTTCAGATTCAACAAATCGTTCTGCGCATGCTCCAGGAGTTTCAAACTGCGATGGGAACAAAGCTATTACCTATTTCAATATCAAGGTATCAATATCAAGTCTGGAGTAGCCCCGACGGGAACTTCCTTGAAGAGAAGAAAAATATCGGAGCTGAAAGTTAAAATTTTTTCTTTATCTTCAAATTTCTATATGCCCATGATAAATAAAAAGAAAGCCAAAAAAGGGGTTAAATTCGTCTCGGGAGCAAAAAATAAAAAATAAAATAAGAAATAGATTTTAACAAACAAAATGGCGACCAAAATCACCACTAAACTGAAAGCCGTCGACAACTCGCTCACCAACGCCTCCTTGCATGTTTCAGTTTGTCGGGAATGGGGGGAGGTGAAAACTTTGCCATTTTTTCGTGAAAAATAATCTTTTTTTTCTCATTTCTCCCCGAATTTCCGTCCCGGATGGACCAGAAAGCAGGAAAAGCTCTCATTTTAAAAATGAAAAAGTTAAAATGTCGACTGTATTTTTGGGAAGTTGAGATATTTTCCAACATTTCAAACCCAACACCACTTAGTGAACACTCACCGTCTGAAGTCGCAGAAAATCCCGGATCGGATGGGAAAAAAAGAAAAAAAATCTACTTTAAATGAACAAAAAAAAAATCTGAAGGAACGAGTGACCGGTCGGTGATCGAAAGGGATGAGAAATTAATTAGGTGGGGGAAGACAGTGCTACCAACTTTCATCTAATAAGTCCCCCCCCCCATCTACACAATGACTTTTGATTAACTTTTTTAAGGCATTTCTACTAATTCTTATCCTAATATTAAAAAGAAATTTTAAAACAATTAGCAAAAAGTTAGGTATCCGAAAAATCTGAAGAAAACTTTAAGAAAAGGCGGATGAAAAAAAAGGCGGGAAAATCACAAAACGCTTGCACGATCAAGTTTTATTTCCTGTCCAGATCTGCGGCTGGGATTTGTTTTCTTCGAAATCAACCCATTTTCTTCTTTCAATAGGTGAGTTTCTAATATTAATTGCAGTTTTATTAATAATAATTGCTTAAATTAGACATTAGTGTCATGAAATAATGATATTGATTTTATAGAAATGCTTATTCATGAATACTTTTATGATGACCAGACCCTTCTAGACTCTTCCTCCCTTATCTTTTATTTCCACGATTTTTTTAAATAATATGATCGTTATCTTTCGGAGAAGTAATTTCAGTAGTAAGAATGCTGTGGTTATATTTGGGATTTAACATTTCTCAGAATTTCAACAAGATATACTAGCTTTGTTCCAACCGCAGTTTGAGACTGGTTTGAAACTCCTGGAGCATGCGCAGAAGGACTTGGACGTCAAATTTGACGACGCTCAAATCGTTAGTCCGTCAAATCTGACGTGCGAATACTTCTGCGCATGCTCCAGGAATTTCAAACTGCGGTTGGAAATAAAGCTACTATTGCGAACAGTTTCAGTTTTTAGGCCTGTATGTTCCGGAATATACCAGGGCGTCTATAACTTCGAAGTTATTGTGATACCCTTCAGGTCGGGTTTTTGGGAAAGGGTCTTCCAGACCCCGGAGGGTCAAATTGATCTTTACCAATCTCAACTTTGTCTGCGGTGCCGGCCGGCCGTACCTTTACCGTTCAGGTGGATTTTTCATATTCTAGCCATTTATTTCAGCACGATCGGTAGTCAACCGAAAAAATCGTTGTAAACTTGCGGTTCCCTCTATTTAGACCTTGAAGTGCAAAAATGCAAAGAATATTTTAAGCGCGTATTCTGTTATTAAATTTTCATGAGGCATTCACTACCTTCTAAAAATAAGCGGGAAAAACTAAGTGATAGTAAAATTCTTTAAAATACGAGTAGCAAAGATTTTCGCACAATCTAAGGACAATTTTTTGATTTTCTCAAGGGAAATTTAAGGCTACTGGGCATAAAAAATTCTGAAGGTAAACTGTAATTTCAGATTCTTTTATTGAACTAAAAATCGGTCACAATATACGGAGAGCCTTCGTTGACTTTCGCTACCGGCTGAAGGCAATTTAATTCCCATTCAAATTAAAAAAATTTCATCACTTTTTTTTTATATCTACTAGGCTCAATTAATTTGTCATTCGCGGAATAAGCGAAAAGGTCAGGTAGCCACCGATAAGATCGGAGAAAAAAAAAATCTGTCCACTCGTTTCCTCCCAAAGTGCCTACTTAATGGAACTTGTCATAACAGAAAAACCTGTTTAAAAATTCATAAGGTTTGTTCCAACCGCAGTTTGAAACTCCAGGAGCATGCGCAGAAGGATTTTCACGTCTAATTTGACGTCAGATGACTTCAGATTTGACAAACGATTTGAACGACGTCTAATTTGACGTTTCAAACCAGTTTCAAACTGTGTTTGGAACAAAGATTATATTAAAGCCAAAATTCAGTTGAGCAGGAGATATAGTAGGGCATAATCGTAATATTTTTGATTATGATTACGATTAAGGAAAAAAATTACACTGGTAAATTTTTGTTTTACTTACGATATTTGCAGACAATATTCATTACCTGAAAAAAAAAATCATGAAATTTGAATAATTTTTTAAATTTTAATTATGTCCAATTATAACACCACCTCAAAACTTGCTAAGAATAATAAACAATAAAAATCCAGTTTCTTTGTCAACATACGTGACTTGTTTTAAACATAAACTGAACGTTTATCGATAATTCTTTAATTATTTATAATTTCCTTCAATTATTGAACATAATACAGTATTTTTTTAAAAAATGAGGAAAATGTTTAAAAATCATGGAACGTTGGAATTTTTAACTTTCACATTGTTCGGGCCATTTTTGTGTCAAAATTTAATTTTAGGCCAAAAGAGATCATTTCGTCAACATCCCAATATCGGAATTTTTTGTCTCCCTCGTTTTGGCCTTCTAGGGTATTTCCATTTGTGGCATCTTGCGGTTTGCCGACATTTGAATAAATTTGTCATTCGGAGATGGTCGAAATATATTTCACAAATGTCGTCCAGGAATGACTTAATTGTTTCCCCGGAATTAGCGTCCGGTTTTTGGGCTAAAAAAAAGTCATTTTGATAAGTCGCTTATTAAATCAGTTTTGAAAACGGCTTCTAAAAAATTGAGATAAAACTTTTTTTAAATTTATGGATGAAAATCGGTGTTATAGCCGTTGTAGGTACATTATGGGTAGGACGACACCATTTATTATATCTGTATTAGGAGAGAAAGAGTTGTGCTTCTGGTATTTATTGGCGATGGTTGAAAAGTCCACAAAAATTTATGTCCAACTCCCCGAGAATTTACAACACCCGATCATGAAAATTTATTAAAATCGGGTCTAACTTTTGATTTAATTACATGGTGAGAACTTCACGATTTCTTCTCATCGTAAATCAATTCATTCAATAAGAAATTTTTTAATAAAATTGATTTTCTGGGGGAAAAAAGGGGTGGATAGCGACAATGACAGGATTAAAATATTAGTACAAAATGAAACTCAGCCACAGGGTTATGAATTTTGTAGATTTAGCCGAGTTTCATTTTGTACACCTAGTAGTTCATTTTTTTTAAATATTTAACATTTTAGGCGTTAAAGTCCATCAAAAGTTGACCTTCTCCGTGTAAGAAGGTTATGAAGTATAACCATTAAGAAGGTTAATTTTTAAAGGCTTGTAAATCGTAAACCGTTACAGATATTGAAAAAATGCACTAAATAAAATCTGTTGAAATTTCAATTCTCTTTAATTTTTATTCTATTCATTTTTTTCTCTATGACGCACTGTTTTCAAGATAAATGTATTTTAAAAAAATTATTTTCCGAAAATGGTGCATCCTAGAAAAAATAATTTCGTACAAATTTATAGAGAATTAAATTTCCTACAATTTTTATTTATTAGGTGTACAAAATGAAACTCAGCCACAGGGTTTTGAATTTTGTAGATTTTGGCCGAGTTTCATTTTGTACACCTAATACTTGAACTTTGTTAAAGAATTGTGATACCCTCCACGTCAGGTTTTTGGGGAAGGGTCTTCCAGACCCCGAAGGGTCAATTTTCACCGGCCACAGTTTCCAACCAAATTTCAACAAGTTTTCACACAATCTTCAGAACGAGGAGTCTAAAGGTCGATCCACACATATCCGTGACGTGACGCGACGTGACGTACCGTACAGGGACCTTCAGTGGAAAAAAATATCGGCAGACGAAATTTTTAGTAAACTAAAGGGGGAAAGACGGAGCGTGTTCAGACATGAACGGCACAGTGACGCTCCGCCGCTCACAGTGCTCTTCCGGCATCACCTGTGTCTACAAGAAGTACGGCCTCGCCGATATTTTCTGCTATACCGGACGTGAAAACGAGTTCGCTCTCTTCATTGATTTTTAATTTTCTGAGTGTGCCATATTTGAATATGAACGACGAGCTTCTTATCATAAAATTTACATTCGTCGTCCACCAAGCCTCTATACAAAGTCGCAAACTCTCCTTCCGCGCCTCTAAGCATCCATATGGGATGAACCCAGTGTCTTCTTCTCTTCTTCTTCTTCCTCGTCTAAAATTAATGCCATTACTGCGAGGTCTTCTGTGGAGAAATTCATTATGCACAAGCCTGAACTGAAAACTAAGATCACTCGAGCAGACATGCTTGATCACTGAAGAACACTGACACGGAAAGGTACGGTACTGTGTGAATGACAGTGAAAAATTTATCACGGATGTCACTGGAGATACTGAACACGGAGGGCAACGGTGCCGTCACGTCACGGATATGTGTGGATCGACCTTAAAGACCGATTTCAAAAAGTCACATTTTTATTGACAGCGCGTCTCTTTTACCTATTACATTGGAGTTGGCGTTCAGAATTTCCAATTAGTAACGATGAAAAATGGATTTCGTAACTAATTGAGACCTATCGAGATGTAGGCGAAATAGATAGTTCGATAATAGTCATTACCAGTTGACACGTTGTCATCACTCAATGACACTATCTTGATATTCCCACTTATTCCGAGTATCGAATTAAAAAAAAGAAACAAGTTTTCCCTCTTCGAGTTATTTGTTTGGCTTCGTCTCAAAAATACTGGCTACTTAAGTTGCATAATTTGGATCTCATCCCACCACAGGACACCCTCCGATGAATCTACACGCTTTTGTTACAACGTTTTTTTAAATTTACATTCTTGCGAAATAATTTTACTTTTTTTTTTCTTTCCATCGAAGTGAAAATAGAGCCTGAGGAGGTTTCTCGATAGTCCCGCTCTCGTTGATTTAATCGGCGTAGAACTTGGGTATAAAATTCAACCCCGAGGGGTCTAATGGTATTATAGATAAGTTTAAATTTTATAAAATGTAGAAATAAAATATTCAATAGCATAGTCAGCTTTCACGATGGAACTAGTCAGGAGAAGGCGATTTGAAGGGGAATTTCCGTGACAACAAAATAAGTTCCGGATTTTTTTTTTTTTCAATTAAAAAATAACTATGTAAATTATTAGGTTACAAAATGAAACTCTAAAAACTCTAAAAAAATTGTAGGAAATTTAATTCTCTATAAATTTGCACTTAATTATTTTTTTCTAGGATGCACCATTTTCGGAAAATAATTTTTTTTTAAAATTTTATCTTGAAAACAGTGCGTCTTAGAGAAAAATGAATAGAATAAAAATTAAAGAGAATTAAATTTCCAACAGATTTTATTTAGTGCATTTTTTCAATATCTGTAACGGTTTACGATTTACAAGCCTTTAAAAATTAACCTTCTAATGGTTATACTTCAATAACCTTCTTACACTGAGAAGGTCAACTTTTGATGGACTTTAACGCCTAAAATGTTTAAAATTTTGAAAAAATGAACTACTAGGTGTACAAAATGAAACTCGGCTAAAATCTACAAAATTCAAATTTACCCTGCGGCCGAGTTTCATTTTGTACACCTAATACAATAAATTTAAAAATCTATCCAAGCAAAAGGAGCGTTTTGATCAGCGAATCCCATTTGGCCGTTTTGGACATCCCTTATTCCCTAATTTTCGCAATAGTTTCCCTCGGTTTTTATTATTTATTTATTTTTTTTTCACCTTTTTTTAGAGTGTATACGTGTCGAGATAATGCGGTTCGCCATAATGCATTTGAACGGAATACATCTCATCATAAAGAAGAGATTTAACCCTTGTCGTTTCGACATAAAATTTTTCGTTTAAACATAACGCAGTTGAACATAAAGGAAACTTTCATTCGTTTCGCCATAAAACAGGTCGTTTGGGCCGTTTGGGACAGCCAAAGAGCAAGCCTACTTTCGCCGTTTAAAACGCGATTATGGCGAAACCTTAAAACTTGACAGTTCATCATAATGCAATTCATCATAAAGCATCTCACCATAAACTTGGAAAAGCAGGCAGGCACCATAATGCACCCCCTTGTGTCATAAAACGAGCTTATTCCGTTGGCTGCCTGCTTGCTTTTCCTAGTGTATTGTGAGATGCTTCATGTTGAATTGTATAATATTGAACTTTCAAGAAAAACGCTAAAAATCTGTTAAAAAAAGGATTTTTTAGCCAAAAGATTGAGGAAACAACCAAACAATTTTAGTTAAGAGGGTTTCTCGCACCGAAAAACCGAGAAATTTTCAGAAATTTTTGCTAGAAACAGATAGCTAAGCAAGTTCATGTAATAAAAGTTGCAGCGTTTACGCAGCCAATTAAACATTTGAATGTTTTACAGCATAGGTCGGCTTTTAAGATACGAATAATTCCACGAGTAGTATAAATTTTAATTGACATAAGATAATAGATTGTTTAAGATATAATCATTAAAAGCGTGTTAAAAGACTACTGAGATTTTATCTCGTGAGTAAAGAACATGGGAAAAAAGGAAGCTTGACCCGAGTTAACCCGAGAAACATTGTCCCAACGCATGGAGAGAAATACGTCGGGAAATTCGTCGATAAATCAAAAGTGTGCCACCTAACGCCGTTTATGCAAACGGGAAAAAAGGAAACAATGGTAGGATTTATTGTTTATGTTAAGATCAGGAGATCCCGACCTTTATATTTTTATGCCTGTCATTCATCAGGGCGTGTCGAACACGCTAAGCCGCACCCTTCGTTAAAAACAAATTTAAGCCCGGCCACCATATTGATACATGTGAAGGTTCAAAAACAAACAAAATAATGACGCTACTGATCACAAGCTTTGTTCCAACCGCAGTTTTGACACCGCTAAAGCATGCGCAGGAGGTTTGTACGTCATATTAGACATCGTTCAAATCGTTTGTCCGTCAAATCTGAAGTCATCTGCCGTCAAATACGCGGGTAGAACCAAGCTAGGCCACCAGGAAGCCATACTGAGCGGGAATGAGCTGCCAAAATTTCTACCTACATATATTAGCTTTGTCACAATTAGAGTTTGAAACTGATTTGAGACTCCAGGAGCATGCGCAGAAGGATTTGCACGTCAACTTCAGATTTGACGGACAGGCGATTTTAAGACGTCAAATATGACGTCGAATCATTCTGCGCATGCACCAGGAGTTTGAAACCAGTTTCAAACTGAGGTTGAAACAATGCTACAAGCATCAAAATAGCGTTTATTTAAGCGGAAAGGCTATCGCATTCCGAAGGGACAGGTGAACGGAAAATTATATTGTCTTGGGAATATATAGAGGGGCGACAGGTGGATTTTATACAGGGAGTTAGAATAGGAACGGAGCTTTTCCGGCGGTTATCCCGCATGCTTCAGGCCAAGCCAATCAAAACCTTGTTTTCCCGCGCTTGCCCAAACATTTACGAATCAGACGAATTGTTTTCTTTCAGAATGTAAGACAATGATGTTAATGATTTATTTAAATCAATTCTCGACCCATAAAAAAAATGCTCCGTTAACACCCTTTTTCTCGAGAAATCAATTTTCCCTTATTCAAGGTCTGGAAGATTTGGAGAGTAAAACAATAACTCCTACGCGAGAATGCACCCTAGTGCACCAATTTTTTCCTCTAGTTTTTAAATAACTATTACAAAAATCGTTGGATTGTCATATTCTAAAAAATAGGTAGTACTGTACTACATAAAATAAAAGATTTTCCGATAAAATTATGGACAGATCTCTTCCACCCACCTTTTAACATGACAGATCGCCAGAAGGTTGGCCGAAAATATGTAGCAGAAGTCGCGAGTAACCGTTCACCATAAAAAATCTGCAACTCAACATAACCGAAATAGTCGAAAACGTTTACCATAAAACAACATCCCTTTTCTAACAATCCTCCAATGGTAAGCGCGGATAACGGATAACTCGAAGAACGGATAATCGAGAGTTTAATAATTTTATTGGTAGTAGTGGTAATGTAGTGGTAGTACTGGAGGAAAGGTAATAAGAAGGCTATCCTTGAAGAGAACCTGTTGTTTACGTTTAAGTTACGATATATTAAATCTAGGAACGCGGTAGCGTTCCGCCCCGCCAAGCAACACCCAGTCCGAAGACGTCAGAAAACGGTACCTACCAAGTGTATGTTTACTGGACGTCACGATTTGCGTTTTTCAGGTATCTGGATCTCGGCTCCCTGTGGACCGATCGACTTGAAATTTGCTACAGATTTACTTTGATATGATATGAGTAAACGCTGAAAATTTCAAGTCGATCGGTCCACAGGGAGCCGAGATATAAAAGTCTGAAAACCCGGTTTTTCGCCTTTACCGTGTTCTTCTTCTTCTTCTTATTCAGCTAGACAAGGCTACAGCCTCTCCTAGCGCACCGATTGACTTGAAATTTTGCACAGAGCTTCCTTTCAACTTGAGCCAGTGCCTTTTGAAAGATTTACCCCGAAATCTTAACTTAAAAAAAGTTAGGAACAAAAAACTGAAATTTTAGGGTAATTTTAGCCACTTTAACGGGTACACAGCCTGGAGAGAAGACCAATCGACTTGAAATTGTGCACAGAGCTTCCTTCTGAGTTTAGCAATGAGGACGAGTATAGTAATGAGGACGGATTTCGGAAATGGGTCATCCAGACCCCTCAGGGTCAATTTGACCAGTGATCATTGTCTGTGGCGCCGGCTGTACACCCGATTTACACCATAAGGTCGAATTTCGGAAATGGGTCTTCCAGACCCCTTGGGGTCAATTTGACCAGTCTATTCCAGTACATTCCAGACTTGCTAAATGCCACTATCGGCTGGCTAAATTATTACGCTACATACGCTATTAATTTAATGCTACCATTTTTCCCGGGCAACTGAAACAACGCGCGGTTCTTTTAGGAGTTTTACGATTCATTTGAATTTAAACTACAAAAAGATATGATATCCCCACAAAAAACACCCCGTGTAAAAAACACCCCGCCTCGCAAAAATCCTTTTACATCAGCCGGAAAAAGTTGTGATATCAACTTCCCCGCCCTCAAATGAGCGAGAAGAGTCGATACGCCCGAGTGGTAGGTACGATGATGTGAGAAGCATGATGCCCGTGCTCCCGTTTTCAATGCTCCCCTTGGCGGCATCGCGAAATGCTTTGTATCAGTGATTGCCGTTATTTATCAAGCCCTGGAACGTCCTGGAACGCTTAAGAATTACTGTGTTATC
Source organism: Orius insidiosus (assembly GCA_014119065.1). Lineage (NCBI taxonomy): Eukaryota > Metazoa > Arthropoda > Insecta > Hemiptera > Anthocoridae > Orius > Orius insidiosus. The sequence goes on from JACGAQ010000158.1 coordinate 210,800, forward strand.
ATATCCCGTGTTTTTTACACGGGGTGTTTTTGTGGGGATTGTCTTATGGTTATGTTAATAAATATCCGTCGTTATCTACTACATCTGTTATTTATTTAGTTAGTTATTAACATAACCATAAGACAATTTAATATATCGTAACTTAAACGTAAACAACAGGTTCTCTTCAAGGATAGCCTTCTTATTACCTTTCCTCCAGTACTACCACTACACAATTAAAATGCTGCAGCGAATGTTTTCCTGTCATTTTATGGTTCTAGTAATTAAATAAATGGTAAATAATACCCAACGCTTTCCCCAATCTCGGGGCAACGATTGGAGCTCTGGGTGGGGATATTTGGCTTTCCCGAGCTTTGTCATTTGTGTTGGTAAGCCTGAGGGATATAAAAACAATTATCATCCATATAGAAAATAATGAAATTCAAGTGTATATTTTAATTTTTATTGCGTGTTTATTCCGCAAGGGGGTTGATTTTGAATTGTTTGAAAGTTTATAAGTTATAACGATAATAGAACATGGACATAAAACTCCGATATTATTATCTCTCATTATAATAATTAAGTGTAGTTATATAAGTAAAAGGAGTGTCATTTTTATTTCCTTTCTGCGATATTTCGCTCAAAAATTGAAAATAAACATCGTATTTTCCTCCATAATTTCTAATTTGACGTTAAACTCTTCTGTATATGAAACCTTGATATCGAGAATTTTTGACATTTCCAAAACGTTATTTAAAACAACGAAAATAAAAAAAAATTGGGGAACTGGTTGAAATACGAAGGAGTTTTATGTCATGGTGATAAAAACGTCCATAAATATGGCCTAATGGCGTCAACACTGCCACGGACTTGAATATTACCGACTACGAATCTTTCCGATCATTTTTTAAACGTTTTTCTTTTTTTAAAAACGCGATTTCGACTGCAAAAAAAAGTTATCGAACCGAGAAACCTTATAAACTTTCCGCCCCCTTAAAATTGCATTCAGGATGGGAAAAAAACCGAAATGCATCCCCCTTTTCAGAATGGCCGAATTGTCTGAGAAATTTTTTACCGATTTCTCTCTTACAGTGGACGAAAGGTCTTGACTAAAGGTTGGATCCATTATAAAAGAATAAAAGGAACCATTGATAAGTTGTTTACGACCTTCAACGATAAAATAAAAAAGCTTCAAAAACCACCTCCAAATTCTTTTTTAAACGATAATTAGCGGTTTCAAACTGGTTTGAAACTCCTGGAGCATACGCAGAAGGATTTGCACGTCAAATTTGACGGAAAAACGATTTGAACGATGTCTAATATGACGTCCAAATCCTTCTGCGCATGCTCCACGAGTTTCAAACTACGGTTGGAACAAAGCTATTTAAAGTAATAAAATCTAAACTTTTTCTTTACCCTTCACTTTTGGTTGAAATAAGGTCGAAAATGGTCCATTTATTTTTGACTAGACGGACCTGACATTTTAGTCTAGGATGACACAATTTAATATCCTCGACCTACTCGATTATCAACGAATTCGAACTAAAAATTATAAACAAATAAAGTTTTTATAAAAAGCTTCTTGTCTTCCTTGAATTCTATCCTAGAAAATCAATTAACTTAAAAGAAATAAAAAACAATTTAGATAATAAAATTAATTAATTTTTAAAAAATGCTAAAATACTATTTAAGTTTTGGCAAGTAGCGATAAGTGGAGTAGGTCGTGTGGATCCAAGCCAGAAATTAATCAATCTTCAGTATAAATTAATTCAAATATTATAAAATAATAAAATAGGTACAGAAAAAAATGGAACTCCCGCTGTTGAGATAAGAATTCCTCAATGAAAATGAAATGAAAATTTTTTTTTTTCTAGCTAAAAAAACTGATTTAACATTATTTTTTAAGTCTATTTTTAAAACGAGTGAGAAATGAATAGAAATGCGTGATTCATCAGAAACCCTGACCTTAGAAATCTATTGCGGATGAGTATTATAAAAGGCATACTCAATGAAAATAACCGCTGAAAATTCAAGATATTCCGTATGCGGAAAAGAGCTCTTTGGGGGTTTTCTAAAAATTTTTTTTCTCTATTAAAGGGGGTAATCCTCGAAAAACAAGTAGGGAGAAATTGGGGGTGTTTGGCCCGTTCCATATGGCCTGGCTGGGCGATGACTTTCGTTTTTCCTACCTAAAAAAGCACTCTCGGTTTTTCTTTTTTCACGAGCTCCCTCTTTGATTGGATATCGGCGTTTTGCGAGAAAAACATCATTTAATAATGAATTCAGAGTCATATTTATTAGGTGTACAAAATGAAACTCGGCTAAAATCTACAAAATTCAAATTTATGCTGTGCTGAGTTTCATTTTTACACCTAATAAATAAAATTGTAGGAAATTTAATTTCTATAAATTTGTACTTAATTATTTTTTTCTAGGATGCACCATTTTCGGAAAATAATTTTTTTTAAATAAATTTTCTTGAAAACAGTGCGTCCTAGAGAAAAAATGAATAGAATAAAAATTAAAGAGAATTGAATTTCCAACTGATTTTATTTAGTGCATTTTTTCAATATCTGTAACGTTTACGATTTACAAGCCTTTAAAAATTAACCTTCTTAATGGTTATACTTCAATAACCTTCTTACACGGAGAAGGTCAACTTTTGATGGACTTTAACGCCTAAAATGTTCAAAATTTTGAAAAAATGAACTACTAGGTGTACAAAATGAAAGTCGGCTAAAATCTACAAAATTCAAATTTACCCTGTGGCTGAGTTTCATTTTGTACATTAATAATTGGCTCAAGAAACATCTTTTTAAACTTTTTCAGAATTCCTAGACACCCTTCTAGACAGGCGTTCTCTCGTTAGTCGTCCTAGAAAATAGTATTGAATTATGATTGACCGCAATTTTTATACTTCCCTAATTGAATTTTTGACCGCAATTTTGATGCAGCCCTGGAGGGATTCATTTGAAGGTGATATGTACGTTTGATTTAATGGTGTTTAATTGGATAATCAATTTTTTTCTTGGAACTTGATGAATATGCAAAATGTTCAAAGCTTCCGAGGAAGTGGTTTAAGGACTTACCTGTCATTTTTGTTGTAAGTAGGAAATTTGGTGTTTGCCAATTCTTGTATGGTGGCGAAATCTTGAGGTTCGGCGGAGATACCTTGAGCACGTTGTTTCCGCGGTCTTAAAAATTCTCCTTTTTTATTGTAATACGTGTTGTTATTATTATTGTTATTCCCGCTCGATATGTGATATGGGAAGACGATTGAAATTTATCCAACTGCGAACGAAGCTCGAGGATTTCGCAATCTTTCGCACGGAGCTCTTCCTCCAGCTGGAGTATCCGCGCCTCCAGCTCGGCCGGACACCTCGACACCACCCCGCTCATATCTGAAACAGAAATAATCATAAATTTTACATTTTTAAAAATCCCTTCAACCTTCAGGATGTGGTTTTCTCAAATCAAAACGCCCCACTTCCTTTTTTTTTAACCTAACACTTTTTTTCGGAAACTAGACTGAGCATAAATAGGTTTTTATATTAGAAAACGATAACTCCCACCATTTTTATACAAATAGTTTATTTTTAGAAAACATGCCGTTTGTGATAAAATTAATACAAATAGTAAGACTAATCTACGATTTTAAAATAGAATATCTTAATTTGTGTGAAATCCTGTCTGGGAGATCGTTCGGAAAACTCAAAAACAATTTTTAACGATCTAGGAAGTTTCTGATCCGTCGTAAAGGGCACAAATAAGGGATAAAGGGCAAAAGAAAAACCTTCACTTCGCAGAATAGGGCCAGAAACGCCCTTTCTAACGGATTTCGTGGTTCAGAAGTAACGGATCACCCCTTTTATTTTTAAACTAGTGAAGATCGGAAAAAAAATTGTAACCCCCATGTTTTTTGAACAAGAATTGATTGCGATTACGAATCTGAAATAAAAAATGAGATGTATTACGACAGAAACATTTTTATGGCGAAACGACAAGTTCTTAAAATGAAAGTTTCCTTTATGTTCAACTGCGTTATGTTGAAACGACAAATTTTATGTCAAAACGACAAGTGTTAAATCTCTTCTTTGCGGTGAGATGTATAGGTGTACAAAATGAAACTCAGCCACAGGGTAAATTTGAATTTTGTAGATTTTAGCCGAGTTTCATTTTGTACACCTAGTAGTTCATTTTTTCAAAATTTTAAACATTTTAGGCGTTAAAGTCCATCAAAAGTTGACCTTCTCCGTGTAAGAAGGTTATTGAAGTATAACCATTAAGAAAGTTAATTTTTAAAGGCTTGTAAATCGTAAACCGTTACAGATATTGAAAAAATGCACTAAATAAAATCAGTTGGATATTTAATTATCTTTAATTTTATTCTATTCATTTTTTCTCTAGGACGCACTGTTTTCAAGATAAATTTATTTTAAAAAAAATTATTTTCCGAAAATGGTGCATCCTAGAAAAAATAATTAAGTACAAATTTATAGAGAATTAAATTTCCTACAACTTTTATTTTATTAGGTGTACAAAATGAAACTCAGCCATAGGGTAAATTTAAATTTTGTAGTTTTTTGCCGAGTTTCATTTTGTACACCAAATATTATGTTGAAATTCATTAAGGTGAACGTTTTCGACTATTTTCTTTATGTTGAGTTGTAGGTTTTTTATGGTGAACGGTAACTCGCTATTTTATGGTCAAATGCATTATGCGAACCGCATTATGTCGAGACGTATACACTCGTTTAAAAAATAAAAGGGGTGATCCATTATGTACTTCTGTATGGAAAATTTTCTAATTGACGAGGTTGTCCACTGAATTTTTTTTCGAACAGCCCTGAGTAAAAGAAAAAAAAAAACATAAATAAAAGATTTTTAAGAAAACGAGTTGTCTTCGTCCTCCTAATTTTTTTTATGATCACTTCCAAGATTGTCATAAATTTTATTCGGTTTATCTCCGTTGATAGTCAAAACCATGACCCAAATAGTCGGATTTTCGAAACTACTACAGAAAGCGATGACCAACTATCACGCCCTTGACTCAACTCTCATTTTGGAATCCGGGAACAAAAAACTGCCGGAAATTCCGTTTGATTTACGGGCAGGAGGGACCAAGGATCGAAAATCAAAATGAACAAAATCTTAATTTGCCTACAAATGTTTTTAACTTACAAGATTGTGAAAATAATGGAGAACACATTGAAGCGCACATAATACTGAAAGATGGCGAATATCTCTTATCAGCTACTGTACTGATTTGCTTGGCTAGATAACGCAAACAGAAGATATGACCGAGTCAAGGATGAGGGAAACCCTTTGTGCCTTAAAAAATCAACTTTAAAAAATCTACCTAAAAAACGAAAAGTCAAATTATAGTGTCTGGGAATTTCAATCGGGCTAATTTTACCAAATAGGAACAACCTTGTGACTGGACAAGGTCTTCTTCCGAGGAAGTTGTGATTAGTACTTTCCAGTAACAGACAACCAACTCACGAAAGCTCAGAAAACACGAAATATGTGAAAAAGTTAAAAATCGAGGCCAAAAGTAGAACAGAACAGCTCCCGAAAATCGAGGAAAAAGGAAGCACGAAGGAAACGCCGAAAAATCCAATACAAAATATGGATTCTCGATCAAAAAACCTAGAAAAAAAATCTGAATTTTCCGAATGAAACCGGAGAAATTCCGGAATATCCAGCAGAAAAAGTTCAAAAATTAAGAAAGCGACATTTTTTTTGGAAAACGTAACTCAGAATTGGGGGAGCCAGACAAAAAGTTTTACTTGGGAAAGCACGAAGAGTCAAGGTCATCGAAACAAAAGAATCGAGAATAAACCATTGTGTAAGAGGTCAAGAACTCAGACGATCATAATAAACAATCCCGCTATTATTATCAAGAAAATCCATAACAGCAGAAATCAAAATTCAACACTACTCATCAAACCACTTTTGAACAAGAAAACGGGGCATTTATTAGGTGTACAAAATGAAACTCGGCTAAAATCTACAAAATTCAAATTTACCCTGTGGCTGAGTTTCATTTTGTACACCTAATAATTAAAAATTGTAGGAAATTTAATTCTCTATAAATTTGTACTTAATTATTTTTTTCTAGGATGCACATTTTCGGAAAATAATTTTTTAAAAATAAATTTATCTTGAAAACAGTGCGTCCAGAGAAAAAATGAATAGAATAAAAATTAAAGAAAATTAAATTTCCAACAGATTTTATTTAGTGCATTTTTTCAATATCTGTAACGGTTTACGATTTACAAGCCTTTAAAAATTAACCATCTTAATGGTTATACTTCAATAACCTTCTTACACGGAGAAGGTCAACTTTTGATGACATTAACGCTCAAAATGTTTAAAATTTTGAAAAAATGAACTACTAGGTGTACAAAATGAAACTCGGCTAAAATCTACAAAATTCAAATTTACCCTGTGGCTGAGTTTCATTTTGTACACCTAATAAAAACAAAATCAATTAATTATTTTTTAAAAATTAAAAAAAAATACTAAGAGGCAATTGAGGATAATTAAAACTAGACATAAAAGGGAAGTCGTTTCAAAGATAACGAAGAAAAAACCTCATTATAATATAATGATAAGGAAAATTCTATTTTCTGATAATCCAGATCGAAATGATTTACAGAATTGAATGATCGAACGCCCAATGCACTTGCGTATGTACTTGACCTTCATTTCAAGGTCAAACTTAACGCGTTTATTTTCTAAAGAACTATTTTTTCAATATTTGTTTGACCAATTCGAAATTGTAACTAGTTGTATCCGGGTGTCGCCAATTGAGCACCCAATCGACTCAATAGACACTAAATGACGCACATCGTCCTCTCAAATCTTCATCCTGGACGATTTATAACGGATTACGTAATAAAAGGTTAATAAAAAAAGCTTAGGACTACTTACGGTTTTTTTTAGGAGGGAAAAATGAATTAGAGTTTAACGGCCATCGGTTATAATTCGACTGAAGCCAAGTTATTTGATATAACACGAATGCATAAGCAATGAAGTACATGAATATGGATATAATCGCTCGTTGAGGAAAACATTTTTTTTCTTAACCTTCATTTTTTTTTTGTTCTAAAATAAAATTTAAAAAATAATAGCGGCAGTAAAAGCCAATTTGAGTCTTTTGAGGAACCTAAGAGCCAAAATTTTAATTTTTTTAGCAGCTCTCATCCTTTCTATACAGAATGTTCCAGAAAAAAAAATTTAAATGTAAACCCCCTTATTTCTGGACAAGGAATCGACTCCGTTCGGTAGATTTTGGTTTTGTTATACAGGGTGGCGCAGAGAGGTGCTAATTTCGTTATTCTAAATAGGAACCCTACGTTTTTATGCTTTTAATCGATCCCACGTTCAATTTTAATCAACTTTTACTTAGATCATTTATTCGATTGGACCACTTTTTTCATTGGTATGAATTTCGCGCAAACTAAATAAATAAAAACTGTAGGAAATTTAATTCCCTACAATTTTTTTTCTAGGATGCACCATTTTCGGAAAATAATTTTTTTTAAAATAAATGTATCTTGAAAACAGTGCGTCCTAGAGAAAAATGAATAGAATAAAAATTAAAGCAATTAAATTTCAACAGATTTTATTTAGTGCATTTTTTCAATATCTGTAACGGTTTACGATTTAAAAGTCTTTAAAAATTAACCTTCTTAATGGTTATACTTCAATAACCTTCTTACACGGAGAAGGTCAACTTTTGATGGACTTTAACGCCTAAAATGTTTAAAATTTTGAAAAAATGAACTACTAGGTGTACAAAATGAAACTCGGCTAAAATCTACAAATTTACCCTGTGGCTGAGTTTCATTTTGTACACCTAATAGATTGAACACCCTTAGTATAACTTCTATAATTTTCGTTCGACAAAAAAAAGTCAAATGTATGCACTTACCAACTTTAAAATGTCTAAAAATGGATTTTTAGACAAAAAATACGCTAAAATGGCATTTTTTGCAGTTGTCTAAAGTGTCGCCCTGGGACACCCTGTACACCAAAATCAAAATCCGTCAATTGCAATCAATTCTTCGTCAAAAGCAAAGGGTTTATATTTTAACTTTTTTTATAGGACACAATTCAAGAAGTTATGAAGTTGGGACTAAATACCCAAAAAGTGCTCCAATCGAAAAAATGATTGAAGTAAAAGATGCTTAAAATTGAGCGTAGAATCGATTGACAGCATAAAACATAAGGTTCCCATATAAATAATGAAGTTAGCTCTGTGCCACCCTGTATACAAAACCAAACGGAGTCTATTCCTTGTCCAAAAATAAGGGGGGTTTACATTTAACTTTTTTTTTCTAAGACTGAATGCTTTGCCGTAAAATTGCTGGTCCACTCTAGTTGGAACACCCTGCATAGAATCGATATTGAACTGCCGAAAGGGGCTCCACACAATTATCTTGGCTCAGTTTTACACTTTGACAAATATTTGAAGAGCGGAGATAATGTTTTCTGTCAATGTGTCACCCGGCCAATTGAATGGGTAAACAGTTAAGTCGAAAAGTTTAAAATGCCTTAAAAATTTAAAAAAAGAAGGGTGTACTTTTCAGACAAACGAAAACCGGTTCTCGGGTAATCAGCTGCATCCGAGACACCTCCAGCGAACAGGCGCCATCAAACATTCCTGTCTAAAAATAATTTTTTTTTCCCTACAATGAAGAAAATGAAAAACTTCAATAATTTCCTGGGATGGAATTTAAAAGATTTTCCCGCAAAACTTCAACATAAGGTCTAAAATCTGAGTCAAATCTATTCCAAATTCAATTAGTTTTTCCAGCCTTTAAAAATTATTCATCATGGGGTCAAAATGACCAATGATTTGCATTTTACGATCGAAAGAAACGAAACGTGGCGGACTATTAGGAGTACAAAATGAAACTCGGCTAAAATCTACAAAATTCAAATTTACCCTGTGGTTGAGTTTCATTTTGTACACCTAATAAATAAAAATTGTCGGAAATTTAATTCTCTATAAATTTGTACTTAATTATTTTTTCTAGGATGCACCATTTTCGGAAAATAATTTATTAATAATTTAAAATAATAATTTAAATAAATTTCCAACAGATTTTATTTAGTGCATTTTTTCAATATCTGCAACGGTTTACGATTTACAAGCCTTTAAAAATTAACCTTCTTAATGGTTATACTTCAATAACCTTCTTACACGGAGAAGGTCAACTTTTGATGGACTTTAACGCCTAAAATGTTTAAAATTTTGAAAAAATGAACTTCTAGGTGTACAAAATGAAACTCGGCTAAAATCTACAAAATTCAAAACCCTGTGGCTGAGTTTCATTCTGACACCTAATAGAAAAAGATATTCATCATCATTTTTGGCTGGAAGACCACATTTTCAAAACCGCCTCTCCATAATGCTTTTTAAAAGAAACATAAAATATTTTTACGTTTGACAAACCCATGCCCTTCTTGAAAAAATATTTCAAAATTTTATCACGCGATAGTGTCAAGGTCGAATTAAAAAAACAAAACAAAAATGTGAACTTGACAAACTGCTACATTGATAAATAATAAGCCTAGTTTTTGAAAAAAAAAAAATAAAATATTAGGTGTACAAAATGAAACTCAGCTACAGGGAAATTTGAATTTTGTAGATTTTAGCCGAGTTTCATTTTGTACACCTAGTAGTTCATTTTTTCAAAATTTTGAACATTTTAGGCGTTAAAGTCCATCAAAAGTTGCCTTCTCCGTGTAAGAAGGTTATTGAAGTATACCATTAAGAAGGTTAATTTTTAAAGGCTTGTAAATCGTAAACCGTTACAGATATTGAAAAAATGCACTAAATAAAATCTGTTGGAAATTTAATTTCTTTAATTTTTATTCTATTATTTTTCTCTAGGACGCACTGTTTTCAAGATAAATTTATTTAAAAAAAATTATTTTCCGAAAATGGTGCATCCAAGAAAAAAAATAATTAAGTACAAATTTATAGAAATTAAATTTCCTACAATTTTATTTTATTAGGTGTACAAAATGAAACTCAGCCACAGGGTAAATTTGAATTTTGTACATTTTAGCCGAGTTTCATTTTGAACACCTAATATTATTAAATGTAGGGAGTATTTGGTGAAGATCGGACCAATAGTTGCTTTTTTTTCTTTCTTTTTTCTTTCTTTCTTTTCTCTCACTCTCTATCTCTCTTTTCCCCCTCTCCAACGAATGAGCTAATATTTTACATTGAAAAATCCGTCCTCGATTTTTTAAAAATTAATTAAAACAATGACGCTATTTTCACGCATGATGTAAACGACATTCTTTGAAACAATGAGAAGATGTTGAAAAAGAATTAGGAGTAATGGGAAATACCGGATGACTTATACGTTTATTGCCATTTTCATCGATGATAGTCTTATCGCGGTATCCGGGTCGTAAAAACGGAAAATACATTGAGTTTTAAGAAGCAAACAATGACAAAATCTATATTCACTAATATTTTTTCATCTCGTAAAAATCCTTTTTTTCAATGCTTTTGCGTTTCAAGGGCAGAGAAACTTTGAAAAACAAAAGCAACCCCCCAAAAATGGTCGTAGAAAATTTGAGGAAAGGGCCCGAAATCTTGAGAGAAAAAAATCACAAAGGGAAACTCCCAAAAATCTCGAGAAAAAGAGGTTTTTTCAGTAGGAAAAAACGGTTTTAAAAAGTCCTAAAATCATGTAAAAATGGGAACTCCTATGGGATAAAAAGTTTCGAAAAAACGCCCAGCATTGAAGGGTTCTCCGCTCAATAGTAAAATTCGAAAAAAATTAAATTTCTAGGACCAAATTCCAATCGAAACGCCCGGAAAATCGTCAATAATTACTTAATAAATCACCACCAAAAAACAAAGAAAATACATGTTTCAAGGGCAGAGGAACTGCTGAAAAAAAAAACCACCGCAAAAATGGTCATACAAAATTTGAGGAAAGGGCCCAAAATCTTGAGAAAAAAAACTGAGGGAAAACTCCCAAAAATCTCGAAAAAAAAGGTATCTCAGAAGGAAAAACGGTAAAAATAGGAACTCCTCGAAATAACTAAGGAATTAAGGAAAACTGTCAAAAATTAAATTGAAAAAAAAATTTTATCAATCAAAAAGCCCGGAAAACTGTCAATATGTCATCACACACCAAAAACTAAGGAAAACTTTAACTTTGTTTTCCGGCTAGTACAAGGTTTTTTCCCTTCCCAAAAAATGAAGTTTGAAGACTCCAAAATTGGGACTACAATTTATTAATAAGCTTAAAATTTAGTGTACAAAGCCAAAAAAAAAAAAATTAAATAATGAATGTGCATTAATAAAAAGACAGGATGAAGAACCTTGCGTGGTGATGGGCTTAGTTGACTGGTTAACAGGTGGTTCGGCCTCCTCGGGCAGGGAGGAAAAGCAAAGCGCTTCGAAACAGACACGCATGTGTAATAAAGGAAAAAAAATTTTTTAGAATAAACAAAAAAAATATAAAACCACACAAAAAACAAAACACGCGGAACTAACACATAGCACTGCTTTCCGAAGACTGATAGGCGGGATTGTTTTTGTTCCGGCGGCGTCTCTGGGGCACGCGGGCGGGGAAATTTCGGGGGGTAAGGTCGCCGAGTCGGACGGCGATCACGGCGCAACCTTCTGGCTCGAGCCAATTCCGAGATTATCTAACCCAATGGAGAGTTTTGAGTTCTAAAAAAACATTAGGGGTGCGCTTTCTATGGGAATCTCTTTTCCAGGTAATCTTTCAGCCTTCAGCCTTCAGAGGGGGATGAAATAGTTCGTAAATAGTCCGACTTACCTCTGCCTTTTTTAGTCCATAAGCACACGTGCTTGTGAACCTCACGATACTGGTTTCCTTTCACAGAGAGCGCACGGCTTGTTCATGCCATCACCGTCTGACTGCAGCACCAATCTATACCTGACCTTAGCCAAGACTTGCTACATAGTAAAATCCTCTTTTGCATCCCGTACTTCCTCCCAAAAACTGGGAAACAAATTTCCACTACTCAATTTCCCCATTTTATGGGTCTAAAAAACCGGATCTTGGGGCTTTCCCAGATTTTAAATGGATAATCCACTTTTTAAGAATTTTCGGAAGAAAAATCCTCTTGTAGGGCAGATTTACTGGCGTTTTTCCTTGCTTTTTGAATCCTAATAGCCAAAATCCAAACTTATGAAATTGCCCGACATTTTCCCTCTGATTATTGAAGGATTTTAAGAAGTTTTTTTAACGATTCTTTAGTTTTGGTTGGGATGGATAATCCAGTTTTTAAGACGTTTTCTTGAGTTTTTAAGCAGGAAAATCCTCTTCTAAGGCACATTTAAAGGAGTTTTTCCCAGTTTTTGAATCATTCGCCAAAATCCAAACTTATGAAATTGTTCGACGTTTTCGTCTGAGGAACAACTCCTGAAACTTCCCCTCCTTTATACTTCCCCCTCCCTAAACTTCTCTTTCTTTATACTTCCCCCTCCTATATCGTCCTTCTCTTTAAGGAAGTTTTCGTTGGAAGCTCTTCAAATTATTAGGTGTACAAAATGAAACTCGGCTAAAATCTACAAAATTCAAATTTACCCTGTGGCTGAGTTTCATTTTGTACACCTAAATAAAAATTGTAGGAAATTTAATTTCTATAATTTGTACTTAATTATTTTTTTCTAGGATGCACCATTTCGGAAAAAATTTTTTAAAATAAATTTATCTTGAAAACAGTGCGTCCTAGAGAAAAAATGAATAGAATAAAAATTAAAGAGAATTGAATTTCCAACAGATTTTATTTAGTGCATTTTTTCAATATCTGTAACGGTTTACGATTTACAAGCCTTTAAAAATTAACCTTCTTAATGGTTATACTTCAATAACCTCTTACACGGAGAAGGTCAACTTTTGATGGACTTTAACGCCTAAAATGTTCAAAATTTTGAAAAAATGAACTACTAGGTGTACAAATGAAATTCGGCTAAAATTTACAAAATTCAAAACCCTGTGGCTGAGTTTCATTTTGTACACCTAATAGTTATTTTTTTTCTTCTGAAAATATCAGTTATGAAAAAAGTCCATTCGTCAAATAATTTCTTGAAAATCAAAGGTTTCCATTACTAAAGGCCCAATAGCTTTCAGTAATTATTCTCAGTTTTAAATTTTAATAAGCCAACAGATCAACTCAGCAAGTGAACCAATTTTCAGTTAAGAATTAAGGATTTTTAAAAAAATTTCACAGTAATTATTTTTTATTTATCTAATTTTTTCAATGCTAAACACTAAATTAAACATTTCTCTTTCTTTCATTAAAATTTTAAAAAAATTGTTAAATTAAATTATTTACAACGAAAAAATAGAGAAATCATTAAAATAAATTTTTAAATTATAATTTACAAAACATAAAAAAAACTTCCTTTTGTTAAGAAGTTAAAATATTGAGATTTTTTTTTGTTTAAAAAAAAACAATGAACTTTGGTATAATCGATTTCTGATAACAGTGTGGTCTTTGTAAGAAATTTATCTTTAACAACTATAATTTTATAAGTGCATATAACATCAATAGTGATAAACTATATTAATTACTAACTGTTAACATTTTCTTAATTTTTTTTTCACTAAAATATTTTTCCATATGGTAAAAGAGAGAGAAAAAAAAAGGTGAAGGAAAAAATAGCTCTTCAGTTATTGCTTGGCATCACAGGTTGCTTTTTTTTTAGTTTTAAATCTTACAGATCGCTGTGAATTTATTTTTTTACACTTTACATCCGGGAAAACTAGGAAATTTCCTTATTTACACGATGGTAACACTCAGAGAGTTTTTCCCGCTTAACTTTATTCTAAAATTATTTATTTAAAATGCGGGAAGAAAGGAAAAAAAAGCTTATTTACAAAATAACTGAAGGGAGGATTTAAATTGTAGACGTGATGTCTTTTGTGGGGTAATCTTTGAGGATTTCTCGCAACCGAAGGATCTCTCGGCTTGCGGCAGCCAGTTCGGATTGAAGGCCGAGTTCTTTTTCACGTAGTCTCTTTATTTCTCTCTGGCAATTCTAAAAAAAAACTATGAGTTTCTTGTTATATTGGGGAAAAATACTTACCACATTTTGCCGCAGAAGCTGTAGTTTATCGCATTTCAGTCGTGTAACTTCGGCAGTGAGATCGCCAGGTTCGAGGCAGAGAGAACAAGTTTTGTTCTCAGATGATGACATACTTTCAAGGCCAGTGTCGCTGTCGGCACCGTTTTCCATTTCTACGCTGTTCAGAGAAGAGCAGTCGCTTTCTGAAACTCGACTTTAAAAAACATTAATTTTTTTCCTCTTTTTAAGTATTAAAAATACCTGTTGATTCTCTGTGTGTGGATGTCTGGGCTTGATACGGAGAAGAAGGCGAACTCTTTTTACCGAAGGTGCTACTCCTTGAAACTGGATTGCTTCCACCTTGGCTCGGCTCATGGTCGGAATGCCCGTTCGTTTGTTTTTTATGGTTATTGTTGTTATTGTTATTGTTATTTTCCTGGCTTCTCACTCGAGCGATTAACGCTTTTCGAACGGTGTCGATAAATCGCGATCCAGGTCCAGACTCGGATTTCGGTGTGTCCGGAAAATCCGATGGAGATTCAGGAACTGTGGCGAGAAATTCACGTGATTTTTCACGTAAGTCGTCACCAAGGACTCCAGCAGGCTAGATCTTGTCCGCAGCTAAAAAATAACAAAGTAAAATAATTAAAGAATGATTGAGGTAGCAACATGAAGACAGAGATGATACTACTGCATATAATCGGAATCGTATTATGTACTTATGATTATGGTTATAATCAAATGTTTAAAACACCTTGGTAAGTATGTAAATAATACACAAATCTTAATAATTTTGTCAATTTAGCCTTTGAAGTAACAGTACTAGTTTGAAGAGCTTCCAACAAAAACTTCCTTAAAGAGAAGGACAATATAGGAGGGAGAAGTGTTAGGTGTACAAAATGAAACTCAGCCACAGGGTAAATTTGAATTTTGTAGATTTTAGCCGAGTTTCATTTTGTACACCTAGTAGTTCATTTTTTCAAAATTTTGAATAAAAAAAAAATTTTTGAACATTTTAGGCGTTAAAGTCCATCAAAAGTTGACCTTCTCCGTGTAAGAAGGTTATTGAAGTATAACCATTAAGAAGGTTAATTTTTAAAGGCTTGTAAATCGTAAACCGTTACAGATATTGAAAAAATGCACTAAATAAAATCTGTTGGAAATTTAATTCTCTTTAATTTTTATTCTATTCATTTTTTCTCTAGGACGCACTGTTTTCAAGAAAAATTTATTTAAAAAAAATTATTTTCGAAAATGGTGCGAGGAAGTATACAATTTCGGTGTAAAAAAAAAAAATTTTTTTTCACCAAAACTTTTTAAAAAATAAACCTAAGGAGTATTCTGTAAAAATTTCATGAAAATCGGACCAACCGCTGCCGAATTTTTAAAAATAATTTCGAACAGACATCTCCGCCATTTTTTCGAAATTCAAAATCGCCCTCGTTGCTTTCTTTAACTAGATAATGAAAATTAGGTGAAAATCGGTTCAAAACTGTAGCCGCGAAGTGTTCCGGAAAAATTCTACGGCCGGCCGGAACTACAGACAAAGTTGTTGTGTGTAAAGACGTGGAGGGTATCACAATAACTTCTTTAAGGAAGTTGAAAGCATTTTTCAGGGGTTGGGCTTCCTCAAAAAATAATGAAGCCGAAAGAACTGACCAACGCCACGGAAACTTTTTAGCAAAAGCTATCCTAATTTTATTCAGAATGAAATCGGCCAAATGGAAACCCTAAAAAAATTGATTTTAGTGACTCGACGTTTCAGCGAGCTCGAAAATAAAGATAATTTGGTCCAAATATGACGGGGGGAGCCTCGGGCATAACGTGAGAATCTCTTTCTCGAGAACTATAACGAATCCTTTTGATCGTACGCCTTTGAAGGCGGGAATAAAAAAGAGAGAGAACTTTCTTCCCTTTCAATACCTCTCGCGAAAATTACATCTAATTAGATTTGGTTAATTAGATTGGACCGACAAAGAAATCAGGGTCGTCGATCAGCTCTGAAGGTGAAAAAACCTCTTGAGAACGTCAAGGTTGGCTCAAAATTAGGTTACTTGAAAAGACGCCATGTTAAGCCCGGTTTACACTGCGCTATGCGTTTTTAGGTTTATTAAAAATTATTTACCTCGAGTTGTGCGAATTTGTTGGCTTTATAGCAGGCGGACTCTGCGGCGATGAGTTTATCCAAGAGGAATTCCCTCACTTCTGGCCCTTTCCGGAAAACGGGAGGGTTCGGAAGGACAGGGCCGAACATGGGAACGTCGTCCCTGGCGGTCACACTTATCTTGTACCTAGAAAAAATAAAAAATATTCTTTTACATTCCTTAAGAAGTTGAAAACAATCAAAAAAATAAATAACAGAAAACTTTTTCTCTCGGATTTTTCCCCTTTATTTTGAAAAAGCTTTTTTTTTCCCTTGGGCCTCGTTTAATCCCGCCGCCTTTTCCCACTTCTTTCCGGAATTTAATTTTCGCTAATGAAACCGAAACCTAGCAGTTGGAATCCAACGGTTTATGCTTCATAAACGGTTAGAATTAATTTTCAAGGTTGAAGGGTGACTTGCTACCAAGGTAAGCCCCATAAAAACCTGCGGTTTTCCAACAATAGAGCTTCATTATTTTAAATTACTATTATCCCAAGAGAATATTGATTTTTTATGAAAAAAATATCGAAAAACTTTTTCAGTATTAAGGTAGAAAAAATGAGTCTTCGCCCAGCCATGCCAAACGGAACGAGCGAGGCCAGCCCAAATTTCTCCCTACTATTTTTTTCGAGAAACATTTTTATTTTTATTTTCTTCAAAAAATTTGTAATGAGGAGTGTTGGGTGAAGATCCGACTAATAGTACGGCCATAGCGCGTGAAACTACCTAAAAATTATAATTACATAAATAAGCTTGCGAGGAAAAAAAAAAAAAAAAAAAAAAAAAAAAAAAAAAAAATACGTCTACTGCTAGGCTTAGCGGTAATGTTATTCCCGCTCGCAACTGAAGCTCTTATTTTTTTAGTCATTTTTTAAAAAGGTGAAAAATCCATTTTATCGATTTGTACAAACCTTGTATTTGGCGTGTTTGGTTCAATGGCCTGCACAACGATGAAAGCGTGGAGAAAATGCGAGGCTATCATATCGGGTGAAAATGGTGTGTTTTTCTCTTGGAAAACTATCGCAACAATATCATTTCCTGAAAACGAAAATTCCAAATAAAAAATTAGAGCACAGAAAAAAAATCAATTTCTTAAATTGCACAAATTGCTCCTTTTTTAAGAAGTTCACAGGTCAGACCTTTTCAATTGGCGAAAATTGTGCGTCTTTATGTTATAAAAGAAATCTTTTTTTAGAGAGTTTGAATTGCGAAAAAATCGATCTTTAAGTCCAGGTTACCTTTCACCTCGAGAACAATGGAACCTTTGACTTTTTCAAACCGAGATGACAAAATAGGAAAAATACCAAGGCTAAAGTCTGGTTTCTAACAAGGAACACTTGATATTCAAGGAGGAGGTTTTATTATCGGATCTTACTCACCGATATGTCTTTTTCTTTGGAGTTGCTGTGGGTCGTTGTCTGTGTACGGGAGGAGGGTCGAAACGTGGAAAATAATTTCGCTTTCTTTATACACCTGATAGACGGCTTCTTCTCCCGTCTGTCCAAATTGAGTGTCCAGCCCTCCTCGATATCTAAAAATGAACGTTGTTAGTAATTTCGCAAAAGTTTTTGTCCCACCCCTTGCTAAACCCATTGTTTTCAACTTCCTCTGACAACGGCAGAAGGCTTTTGAAAGAACGATTAAAGAAAGCGAACAAATCGTCATTTTTCTAGTCTCAACAAGCTTTTTTGTTTCTATTTTTAAAAAGGTGTTTAAAAGGCGCTTCGAAACTAATGAGGTTAGCGACCCTCTCAATTACAGATGAAAAAAATCCTATTAGAAAAAATTTTCCTCGAATATTTTACTTACAATGAAAGTTAAGATAGTTGAGGATATATTAGGTGTACAAAATGAAACTCAGCCACAGGGTAAATTTGAATTTTGTAGATTTTAGCCGAGTTTCATTTTGTACACCTAGTAGTTCATTTTTCAAAATTTCGAACATTTAGGCGTTAAAGTCCATCAAAAGTTGACCTTCTCCGTGTAAGAAGGTTATTGAATATAACCATTAAGAAGGTTAATTTTTAAAGGCATGTAAATCGTAAACCGTTACAGATATTGAAAAAATGCACTAAATAAAATCTGTTGGAAATTAATTCGCTTTAATTTTTATTCTATTCATTTTTCTCTAGGGCGCACTGTTTTCAAGATAAATTTATTTAAAAAAAATTATTTTCCGAATATGGTGCATCCTAGAAAAATAATTAAGGTGTATAAGGTAAATAATTAAGGGTAAATTTGAAATTTGTAGATTTTAGCCGAGTTTCATTTTGTACACCTAATATAATGCAAGGACGGTTGAACAGATTCTATAGCCCTTTCGCAGTTCAGATATTTCACCTAGCGTTGGATGCCTGAACCCAGGGAGCCTTTCACCCTTAATTAGTAATAACTTTCTTACCCTTTGTGATATTTGAGGTTGATTCTGTGGCCGAGGCATGAAAGGAACTCGTCGAAGGCAGGACTTGAGATTCGGTTCGAAAAGAGCTGCTCTTCCGCCGTCTGTCCGAACCTTTGGTAGAGAACGCCGAATTTATATTGTGAGACTAGGACGTGCTCGTCGTACGCGGCAATGAGATGGGACGCCCTCGGGCACAAAACGGGCTCGAGGCATGTCAAACTTAAATCTCGATTCACCGCCTGCAAAACATAAAAGTTAAGAAACATATTTTCTTCGTGTCCAATGAAATCTCGCATTATTGAAACCTTGAATTTATCCTGTTGAAGGATATCTTGTATTCCACATCTCAAGATATTATTAAAAGCAATACTTTTACGATTTTTTAACGTCGGGCTATTTTCCGATTTGTTTACAGCCGAATCCTCGAGATGTAAATATTAAGATAGAAGATATTTCTTTTTCTAAAAATGATTTTCGAGGAACTATTTACCTTGACGATGCTGAGAGGCGTTGAATTGGTAGAAGGTAGGAGGTGTTGGACGGTGCCGGTTTTTAACCTTAAAACGATCCTCGTTTGATCTTCAATCGTCTCGTGTTTGACGGAAACCAAAACAGGGCCGTGAATATCATCCCATCCCGTCAGATTTATATGTTCCTGAAAAAAGAAAATGGGTTTAATCTCGATTGCGAAGGTGCGGAAAAAATTAAGATTTCGTGCTCGCTTTTGTCACGGAGACGTTTCGCAATTTCAAGCCTTAAGGCCATCGCTCAATTACAAGAGATCGCAGCACTTTCGCCCCTAAAATTACTTTCCTATATTTGAGCACTAAAAATCGTCGGAAATTTTTTACAAAAGCTCGTTCTTGTTATTTTGGGAATCTCTAGGCGGTCTTCGGAGCAGTTTTCCGAAAAAGTTTTCCTTTGGAAAATGGGAAACTGACTTATCGACTAAAACATTTTTTTTCGATAAAAACCGCTAGACACTTTGTATGTTTTGACGAGTTCTTTGCAAAAATATTATATAAGAAAATCCGATGAGCAGTTTCGTCGTAATCGTTTTACAAAGATTTGGAGAAAATGCCGGGGGTGAACTTAAGACTTTCCGCAAAAATGTGCACTTTTTTCAAATTTTCTAGGGTATATCACATCGCCCAAGACTCCCTTTAGTCTGCAGAAAACTTTTTTCTGCTGCCTTAAAAGTTTAAAAATGACGGTGTTCAAGGAGGTCCCCAGCGCTAAAACCTGTCCGTTTAAACATCTGCTAATGCAGGTGGAGGGTTCCTCCCCAGGAAAGCCCCCAGGTGCTGTTCGTATACTTTTTTTTTCACAAACTCCTTAAGCTGCTCAGAATAAAACATTCACTTGTATACCAAAAAAAGAAACTGTAAAGAATGTTGCGTAAGCTTCTGAAGTGAAAAGGAAAAATGGGTTTTCATCGCTTTATGTATTAGGTAAACAATACGCGTTTTGAAATAAGTCGACGATCGTGATTCGGCATAGAACTGGAGCAGGGAATGATTGATGGGTTCTATGTAGAAATTCAATTTTAGTATTTCGCAATGGACATTTTTTTATTCTCATCTTTCTCAAAGATCTAGAAAGCTAAGGTTCCTAGTTTCTGAAATAATTGACCGTAGGCCGCAATTGATCACCTCCCGGGTCGTTTTGACGCGGGGATTTCGCCTCCCCGCTGATGGGCTGGGACTTCTCCCACAATTGTTTCTAAGCAAGCCTCGAGAGTGGAATCCCACGTTCTGTGTTATCTCTACCGGGATTGTTTCACTACGAGGGTACCTCGTTTCTCATCGGGTAACGAACCCTCTTTCATGGGAATCGTTCCGGCCTAGTCATGTCCAATGGTATAAAAAAAAACCATAACTAGAAATTCACCAACTTTAAAAAGTACGTAAAGAGCTTCCAACGAAAACTTCCTTCAAGAGAAGGAACAATATAGGAGGGGGAAGTATTATGGAAGGGGAAATATAACTAGGAGAAGTTTAAGGAGGAGGAAGTATAAGGAGGGGAAGTACACCTAGTAGTTCATTTTTCAAAATTTTGAACATTTTAGGCGTTAAAGTCCATCAAAAGTTGACCTTCTCCGTGAAGAAGGTTATTGAAGTATAACCATTAAGAAGGTTAATTTTAAAGGCTTGTAAATCGTAAACCGTTACAGATATTGAAAAAATGCACTAAATAAAATCTGTTGAAAATTTAATTTCTTTAATTTTTATTCTATTCATTTTTCTCTAGGACGCACTGTTTTCAAGATAAATTTATTTAAAAAAAAATTATTTTCCGAAAATGGTGCATCCTAGAAAAAAATAATTAAGTACAAATTTATAGAGAATTAAATTTCCTACAATTTTTATTTAGGTGTACAAAATGAAACTCAGCCACAGGGTAAATTCGAATTTTGTAGATTTTAGCCGAGTTTCATTTTGTACACCTAATATAAAGAGGGGGGAGTATAATGGAGGGGGAAGTATTAGTTTCTAGTATTTTTGAAATTGGAATTTTCCGCCATTTTTTCAAAATTCAAAAATCGCCCTCGTTACGACTAAGGACGGTTTAAAACTGTCTTAACCGGAAAAAATGCAACGGCCGGCCGGCACCACAGACAAAGTTGAGATCAGTAAAGATCAATAGAATTGACTCTACGGGGTCAGGAAGACCCCTTCCTCCGACGTGGAGGGTAAAATAATAACTTCTTAAAGGAAGAAAAAATCAGAGGAAAAGATTAACAAGTTGAATAATTTTTATATGTTGACATTTTTGAAGTGAAGGGGGTCGTTAGAGATTTTAATTCGAATCCTCCCTAAGGCCTTTGACATTCAAACAAAACGTTCATTTACATTTTGAAGGTCAAACATTTTCAGAATAAGTGGATCGACGATTATTTACCTGGCCGAGAAAATGGTGTCTATAATATTTAGGTTGGTGGTCATTTGAAGTTGGTAACGTTTGAGGTGCGTCGCCTGAATCGACCCAGTAGCCGCCGCCGTTGGGGAGGACGACCGACGGATACGGCCCGGGACCTTCGAGAACCCGCTCCAGCAACTCTCGGCTTCCTTCGATCGTCCTTTCTCGCCTCTCTTCCGTCCGGCAGTTCTATAAACAAAATGTTTTCATTATTTTAAGTGTTCTTTCAAGTAAAAGAAATTGGTTGATTGATTGGCTGAGGGGGAAATTTTAAGAGTTAACAGCAACAATAAAACAAAACTAATAATAGAACGTGTACATTTTTAAAAAGAAAACCAGAAGTTTTATTTTTAAAAACGTCGGCTCTGGGCCAAAAACTTCTAGTAATCGGACGTTTTCCGGTTATTATGTCGAAAAAACAGGTGTCAGCCTACAAGAGAATTCATGATCTATCAAGAGCGTCTTTTCGCCGTAATAGTTCTCTAGTTACCGGATTTTTTGATGGAATACCCTCTTTTTTCGTGATTCAAGGCAATTTACTAACTTCTTTTACCTCATTTTCTGGAGTTTCCTGGGCTTTTTGCCCTTCTTGTGAACAGACGCTTAGGAATTTCCACGGTCTTTCGGACAAGAAAAAAGCCTTTTCACAATTTTCGACCATTCGTCTCCATTTTGGACAAAAGCTACTTTTATGTACTTTTCTTCGTTAATATTTACAGATTAATTTTGGACGCCTCCTTACACTGTTCAAAAGCAGGCAGCCAATGGGATCAGCTCGTTTTATGACAAGGGATTAATTTTTTCCTCTCACGAGGATGTATTAGGTGTACAAAATGAAACTCAGCCACAGGGTTTTGAATTTTGTAGATTTTAGCCGAGTTTCATTTTGTACACCTAGTAGTTCATTTTTTCAAAATTTTAAACATTTTAGGCGTTAAAGTCCATCAAAAGTTGACCTTCTCCGTGTAAGAAGGTTATTGAAGTAAACCATTAAGAAGGTTAATTTTTAAAGGCTGTAAATCGTAAACCGTTACAGATATTGAAAAAATGCACTAAATAAAATCTGTTGGAAATTCAATTCTCTTTAATTTTTATTCTATTCATTTTTTCTCTAGGACGCACTGTTTTCAAGATAAATTTATTTAAAAAAAAATTATTTTCCGAAAATGGTGCATCCTAGAAAAAAATAATAAGTGCAAATTTATAGAGAATTAAATTTCCTACAATTTTATTTATAGGTGTACAAAATGAAACTCAGCCACAGGGTAAATTTGAATTTTGTAGATTTTAGCCGAGTTTCATTTTGTACACCTATGTTGAAACGAAAAATTTTATGTTGAAACAAGTGTTAAATCTCTCTTTATGGTGAGCTGTATTATGTCCAAATGCATTATGGTGAACGATTTCGACTATTTTCTTTATGTTGAGTTGCAGATTTGGTAAACTTTATGGTCACATTATGACGAACCGCATTATGTCGACACGTATACAGATTTTCTACCAATTTGTCTCGATAATAAGAAGTTCGTTATAAACGGAACAGAAAACTGGGGGAAAAGAGTAATAATTCTTAATATTAAGCTATGACCCAGATAAGACCACGCCTACATGTCGTGACCTCCTGTGGATTGCCTTGTTAACACAAAGAGGGTTGAAATGTGCACGGAAAGAAAAGGGTAAAAAAATGACGAAAAAAGTCGAAGATGACACAATTCTTCACATTCATTCGGCTCATTCGATTAATAAGGACGTTATAAATGGTGGGAAAAAGGTTTTTGACCTCCTACTTTCAGAAAATGATTTCTTTATTTGGTCACGCACACATTCGATTTTTAAAGTTTATCAATTACCAGTAACAAAAAAAGAATGGAGAAAAAAAAGTCCTCCATGTAACATCTGGCTTTCACTTCCTCATCTGCGGTCTTCAGGGAAAGTCAACCGGAGGAAATGTCGCAGACCAGGGGCGTCACTTTACAAGCACTTATCTTTTATTAGGTTTCTAAAAATTATTATACTCCGAAAAGGACAATGAAAAAAATTGCACAAAAAAAGAGAACATGTGCTGAAAACAGGTGGATAATTTGCGACCCAGATGTCTCCTACGTTGAGAAAAAAGACCGTAATATTTTTGTGATGACCCCACTTTATTATGATGTACGGGTCATAAAGAGTGAAATCCAAACATTTTCTCTCACATTTTTTGCTCAAAATGAAGATATTAGGTGTACAAAATGAAACTCAGCCACAGCAAAATTTTGTAGATTTTAGCCGAGTTTCATTTTGTACACCTAGTAGTTCATTTTTTCAAAATTTTGAACATTTTAGGCGAAAGTCCATCAAAAGTTGACCTTCTCCGTGTAAGAAGGTTGTTGAAGTAAACCATTAAGAAGGTTAATTTTTAAAGGCTTGTAAATCGTAAACCGTTACAGATATTGAAAAAATGCACTAAATAAAATCTGTTGGAAATTTAATTCTCTTAATTTTTATTCTATTCATTTTTTCTCTAGGACGCACTGTTTTCAAGATAAATTTATTTAAAAAAAAATTATTTTCCGAAAATGGTGCATCCTAGAAAAAAATAATTAAGTACTTTATAGAGAATTAAATTTCCTACAATTTTTATTTATTAGGTGTACAAAATGAAACTAGCCACAGGGTAAATTTGAATTTTGTAGATTTTAGCCGAGTTTCATTTGTACACTAATAATAAAATATCCCCACGAGATCTTCCTTAAAGTAGCTGAATTAAATCATTTTTCGTCGCTTCGACTCACCCTTCTCAAAGGTCAAACCTTAGCCTTGAAAAAGGAACTTTTTGTTCGTTTTCCACCTTTTGAAAAATACGGGATCGATCATCGGATAAGCAGAAACGTCGAAAACTAGGTCGTTCACAGGAAATTGAATGCCTGGCGATAGAATTTAATTGCATATTGGAGAGGGAAGCTAAATCTGCGCTTGACATACTCCGTCTTTTTTTTATCCACTCGCTATTGCGACTCCACATTAACTTCGGATTGATGACCCTAAATGAGCTTTTTATTAAAGGGATTCTTGCATTTCAGGCAATAAATTTTTCGGCCGATATTTCCGGGGGAATTCAAATAATGAAGTTTCCGACCTTGATAAGTATTCACAAACTAGGTCTAACTTCACGAATACATTAGGCTTTACGAAACAATTGGGTTTACGATAAAACTTTCACTCAAAGTAAGTAGAGTTTCTGCCAAAATGAGACGCAATTAAGCCCCAATAATCTGAGAAGTCTATGATCATTTTCCTTTGGAATTTCAACAGTCGAAAAAGCAATTTTTAAAATATTGAGCGCTTTAAAAACGCCTACGTGAATGATTTCAAGGACTTAAACCGGTCTAATCGAATTTATACGAAAAAAAAAAACTCCTGAAGTTGCTTTTTCAAATGAACTGATAGAATAGCAATCAAAGGGTTCGCTCGCAACTCTTCCTCACGTGAAGGGTCTGAGAGGTCACGCATTCAACTACCTCTTTTTCGGGTTAAAAGCAAATCAGAATCCCAACTTCTCGTTTACTCTGCAATCCTACTTTTCCTAATCCGGAAATCTTGAACGATTAACCAATTTCCAGATTTATTGCAATATAATAAATCTAGAAACTATGAAATGCCGAAAAAAAATTTAGAGGCTTTTTTTTTTCTTAAACTGGTTCTACCAGTGTTGCCATCCGAAGGGGGGTTGACCAGGAATTTTTTTGAGCATTCCATAATGAGATTCACTCTGTATAAAACCATGAATTTCCAGTCGGTCACTTTTAATAGGGAGGGAAATTTTGAAGACGTGGAAAACTTCCAAAAATTATGTTCATTTGGAGAGGGAGACTTAAAAAATGGCTGAAAATCGAGTTTTCTCGGCCAAAAAGAGAGGAAAAGTCAGAAATCCCGATAAGAAAAGAGGTTACCTGGGCTTGAAGAGTAAGGTTTGGAGGCCGGAAAATTTCATACAAGAAATACAGTGAAAAGAGATTTCTTGGACTTCCAAAAATATTGAGTGCCAAAAAAACTAGAAAAACACCCAGAAATCTTGTAGCGAAGGGTTTTCGAGTTTAAAACCCAGGGAAACGCCCGAAAATGGAGCAAAAAGGAGGTTTTTTGTTAAAGTCTACATAATACCCCCCCCCCCCAAAAAAAAAGTTTTTATTTGGAAGAAATCAAAGGAAAATGTCAAAAAATGTTAGGTAAAAAATAGGAAAACATTTCAAGTTCTTTTTTGTTAAAATGCTTTTTCGTTATCTGTATTCGCATCCGAGAAAAAGGTTATTTATCTTTTGTTTTATTTTAAAAAGCCCGAAAACATGAAAAAGTAGGCTTTATTTAAATCTGGATCCTTTAAAAAGTGAATAGAAATGAGCCGTACCGTTTGTTTCGCACAGAAAACTAGTTTAAGAACCTTTTAGCGTTGTTGAAATTTACACGAAGGCTACTTTACGTGGGGAAGCACAACTGCCGAACGAAATTAACTCATTTAACTTTCAAATGACCTACTTCCTATTGTTAAAAATACAAAAAAGACATTAAAAACGAGTTAAATACGTAATTTATGCTCAGTTTCACCTTTTTTTACATGAAAACCGAATACTGTGGACGTAAAAACCATAGAAACAGTCATTTTCTCAATTGTTCAAGCAGTTATTGAGTTATGCTAATTTAAAAACGGAAACATGAGATTTTTCACTTGCCTGTCTATAATTAGTAGCAAGTAACTTCAAGATTCTATGAGCTTTCCCTTGCATTTGAAAAACGACAGTCGTTTGACCGGTTTTTTAATTAATTTTTTCTCTTCTCGGTTATTCTGCCTCAATTTAAAAAACTGAGGAAAAGCCCCAGAAGATGTTTTAGATCAAAAAGCAGAAAAGGAGCTTTTTCTGGGACAAAATAATAGGCTCCAACCGCAGTTTGAAACTGCTGGAGCATGCGCAGAAGGATTTGGACGTCAATTCGTCATTGTCAAAATCGTTTGTCCGTCAAATCTGAAGTCATCTGACATCATGTTTGACGTGCAGATGCACCGTTTCAAACGGTGGTTGGAACAAAGCTATTGTTTAAGAAAACAACAGAAAAATCAGTTCATCTCCTAGGCGATTTCGTTGTTTCCAGGGTTATTATTAGGTGTACAAAATGAAACTCGGCTAAAATCTACAAAATTCAAATTTACCCAGTGGCCGAGTTTCATTTTGTACACCTAATAAATAAAAATTGTAGGAAATTTAATTCTCTAAACATTTGTACTTATTTTTTTTAGGATGCACCATTTTCGGAAAATAATTTATTTTTTAAATTAATTTATCTTGAAAACAGTGCGTCGTAGAGAAAAAATGAATAATAAAAATTAAAGAGAATTGAATTTCCAACAGATTTTATTTAGTGCATTTTTTCAATATCTGTAACGGTTTACGATTTACAAGCCTTTAAAAATTAACCTTCTTAATGGTTATACTTCAATAACCTTCTTACACGGAGAAGGTCAACTTTTGATGGACTTTAACGCCTAAAATGTTTAAAATTTTGAAAAAATGAACTAATAGGTGTACAAAATGAAACTCGGCTAAAATCTACAAAATTCAAATTTACCCTGTGGCTGAGTTTCATTTTGTACACCTAATATTTACAATTCACATGGTGGTCCAGAAAAATGAGGTTGAATGTCATCTTGGTTAGAAACCTATTCCATCTATGAGTTATGATTTTTCCTCCCCATAAAAAACCTTCGATATCTTGACTTTCATTAGCATCTCATTCTGATCAGGAAATCTAAGTTAAATTTTACATCTAAATGATTGATTGAACTCTTTTTGATTACTTAAAATTTCATTTTTTATGACAAACCCTACATTTTTCAAAAGCGTAGAGCGTTATGGAAAAAAATCTTCCTAATAGTTACAGGCTACAATTAGCATCGATCGTTTCTTCCAATTTACTTGATTATGGCCCCTTCGTGAAGAAAGGCGATTCGAGAAAGGGGTTTTCTACGAAAAAAAAAATTAACTTTGAGCCAAGACGCAAATAAACATTGATTAAAGGGAGAAGGAAATGACCGGAGCCCTTAAATAGAATCGACATCGATGAAACGCGTTTCAGGTCGTAGAGGTCACCGTAAAATAAAATAATTTTAATTTTAATGGCAATAAAAAAATTTTCGTCGGAATTCCGGTACAGAACGAAATCCGTTAACCTCCTTCTCCATTCTCTCCTCATCCGTAGTCTTAGCACAAGCTTTCATTCCGCATACTTTCACGTAAACCATTTTTTTCTTTGTCAAACCCCTTTTTCCCTCAAAGAGAGAATGTTATAAAAAAACCGTTGTAGAATTCAATTAAATTTTTATTCCATAACGCTTTAGAGTAGGGCATAATCGTAATTTTACGGACAAACGATTTGAACGTCGAATATGAAGTCCTTCTACGCATGCTCCAGGAGTTTCAAACTGCGGTTGGAACAAAGCTAATAGTAAACGTAGATGACTTCTTTCCCTTTCAATGAGCCTTCACAAAATCATGATAAAACTGTTATCAAATATTTTAAAATGCAAAAAAGAAAATTAAAAGTCCAGAAAACGTAGATAGTAAAGCTCCAATTTTACGATAGGCAGAAAACGTGACTTCTGATCAAAAAGGTGAGTTTTTTTTTCGGAAAAAAGGACTTTTATAAAATAAATTGTGCGATTGTTGTTCACCGGTGGATGCCGTGATGCGAGGCAAAACGTGCCGAGACCTTTTAAGAAAACTTTCACTCCCCCGAAGGCCGATTTTGTCAGCCAATATAAACTATTTCAACGTTTTGTTTACGAAAAACTTGATCCTCTTCAATATCATTCTTTAATCAATTCTCACGATATGTTTACAACAATTTTAAACAGAGAAACAACAAAAATTCAAGGATTTTTTCATTGAGTTTTAGATTCTGATGTTAAATTATTCTTCAGTTTAACTGCCTTTAAAAACACAATTTTCTTTTTCCATTTTGTATGAAGTTTACCGTTATTCAATTAAAAGTTAACAAGTTTCCATAACTCACAGGAGGGGAACCATAATTTTTAATATCCTCGGTTATTTTTACTTCTCAAGTTTACCTTTTTGAGAAGAACCTTGATTTTGCCTCTTTAATCAAACTGACCTGGGTTAACAAAAGAATCAAGGACGGGAATGCACTGGAAAACGTCAACATTTTTCTCTCTCTTTTAAAAAAGAAAATAAGCAAAAAAAAAGCAAAAAGAGAGTTTTTACCGTCTCGATTTTTTTTTCTCCAGTAACGATCCAGCTTTAAGAAGCTTACTTTTCAAAGGGCGTTTTTTTTTCAAACGTTAAATACTTTGTTGCTATTAAATATTAAATAATTAAAAAATAGGATTTCCGTTGTAAAGACTATAAAGGACTTACAGTTTTTTCCCGCTTATCACCACAACTAACCTGTAAAAAAAGAGAAAATAAAAGTTTAAAAATAGGACAAGCTGTGGCGTTAAAAAAAAGTTAATGACAAGGTGATTTGAAAAACTCATTAGTTTTTCTTCTTCTTTTTTTTTTAAATTAAAGAATGAGGGGGAAAAATAGGATTTTTTTGCACACACTGAACTCTGAGAAAAAATTGTTGGCGCAAAAGGTAAGAGGGTTTCTCTCCAAATCTGAAAAAAAGGAGCTCCTGGGTACCGTGAAAAACGCCTAACAAGACCCCTTTAATCCTGACTACAGGCTTGCCACGACAACGGGAAAAAAAAGGCACGTCAAGGAATCAGAAGGTTTTTTTGGGGGGAAAAACAGGGTTTCTGTGAAAATCAGGCGAAAAAATCATAACTCCTAGACGGATTGGGTGGTCTAAAAAATTCAAAAATTTAAACGGTATCGGGCAGAAAGTCAACTTATCATATGGATGTCAAGGAATTAGAAGATTTTTTTTTGGAGAAAAAATAAGGTTTCTGTGAAATCTTTTAAAAAATCATAACTCCTGGACGGATCGCAATAGGACACTAGGAAAACTAAAATTTTCTCAGTTAATAATGCCATTGGTCTAAAAAGGGCAAAAATTTAAAGGGTATCTGAATGCTAAAAATTCAATACTTTATAATATGGACGTCAAGGAATTGGAAGGTTTTTTGGAGGAAAAAAAACTAAGGTTTCTGTGAAAATCTTTTAAAAAATCATAATTCCTGGACAGATCGCAATAGGACACTTGGGAAACTAAAATTTTATCAGTTGATAAGGCCATTTGGTCTAAAGGGAAAAATTTAAAGGGTATCGGAATGTTAAAAAGTCATTACTTTATAATATGGATGTCAAGGATGTTTTGGTGTGAACAAATAAGATTTTTGTGAATATATTTAAAAAAAATCATAACTCCAGGACGGATGCAATGGGACACTTGGAAAACTAAAATTTTCCAAGGCGACCGTCGTTTTAAACGTAAATGACCAATAGTTCTGAAATAAGCATATTTTTTAAAAACCATTTTTCTAATAAGTGGCTTTTTGAAACTACTAAAATTCATTACTTATATTTTAGAAAGGAAAATAAGATTTTCTGTATGTAAAAGCTATATTTTCCATGTATAGATGAAAGATAAAACCGGCTTTAGTAATAATGAATTTCCTTTTGCGTGTGAGAACTTGGAGATTTAACAAGAAAAAGGGCGCAGTATGAAATGCATAAAAATTCCATTTTATCTAAAAACATCGGGACGAATCCGGAGGCTTTTAAGCCAAATAAAACACCCTCCACCTTCGAAGACAAAAGGGAAGCAAACAAAGGGTTTCTCAACCCCGAAAATTCAAGCGGTGGATTTCAACAAAGAACTGGAACATTTCCAAACCCAATTTTTTTTCTGGGGTTCAAATTAGGTATGTGAAAACGTATGGTTGCGAGGAGAGAATAAAGACTCACACTCCTACGTGCTAGGGCGGTCAGACCTTAAAAAATTATGAAACGCATAATTTTTTACTCAACAAATTTTTTTAAGTTCAGAAAATTTCGTAATTACAGGGAGAATAATAAAGAATTGAGTGTTTTTTATTTTTAAACCCTTTAGGTTCTATTGTTTACCTTCATAGGAATGTTTTTAATTCATTCATGTTTGAGGTCGGCCTTTTTTTTCGGTAGGGAAACGCATGAGGGCGTATTTCCGTCCGTTTTTGTTGGCATGAGAAAAAGGCATCAGGTCGAAACGGTGAGTTTCCTGCCTATCTCACCCACCTGCCCTTCCTTTTCTCATACACCAGAGATTATCTTCCGTTCCGATCCCATATTCGGAAAAATGGAAATGAAAATTTTGACTGGGAAGGGATGTGCCCAGGCTGAGGCTATCGCCATATTGCCTACACTGCGCCCAATTTACCATTTTTGGGACTTCAAAAAAAAATTTATTTTAGCGAATTCAGGACAAATAATTAGTTGATTAGAATTAACTTCGAAAACACATTAGTTTGGCAGTTTAGTTTAAGTGTAGAGGATTAGCGACTGTTAGTTAAATTGATTGAAATGTCTCACTTTATCATCAAAAGCGCTCTAAATAAAGTTTTTGACTTTCGCGTGCTCTGAGGGTGTTTTAACTTTTATCGAGGACGTTTTTATCAATAATTCAAAGCAATTTTATAGATCGAATCCTTGAACTGCATAAAATAGTGAAATTTTTTTTATATTTTTAATGGAAAATCTAATAAATGACTCATCGAGCCTTGAACCTTACGGGAAGATGTCAGACTTCGTTTTATGTCTTCCCCTCCTCTGGGAAGCAACCAACCCTTTTTTTTCTTCCACAACACCTACACTACTTTGACTCATTTGTCTGAGTCAGATAAGAAAAAAAAGTTTTCCTGATTAAAAACATATAAAAAGTACTATTTTGAAGAGCTTTCAACGATAACTTTCTTAAAGGAACAATACAGGAGGGGGAAGTATTGTGGAGGGGGAATTATAAAATGGGGAAGTTTAAGGAGGGGGAAGTATAAAGGAGGGAAAAGTATTAGGTGTACAAAATGAAACTCAGCCACAGGGTAAATTTGAATTTTGTAGATTTTAGCCGAGTTTCATTTTCTACACCTAGTAGTTAATTTTTCAAAATTTTAAACATTTTAGGCGTTAAAGTCCATCAAAAGTTGACCTTCTCCGTGTAAGAAGGTTGTTGAAGTATAACCATTAGAAGGTTAATTTTTAAAGGCTTGTAAATCGTAAACCGTTACAGATATTGAAAAAATGCACTAAATAAAATCAGTTGGAAATTCAATTCTCTTAATTTTTATTCTATTCATTTTTTCTCTAGGACGCACTGTTTTCAAGATAAATTTATTTAAAAAAAAATTATTTTCCAAAAATGGTGCATCCTTGGAAAAAAAAATTAAGTACAAATTTATAGAGAATTAAATTTCCTACAAGTTTTATTTATTAGGTAAACAAAATGAAACTCAGCCACAGGGTAAATTGAATTTTGTAGATTTTAGCCGAGTTTCATTTTGTACACCTAGATCGTTTTTTCAAAATTTTCAACATTTTAGGCGTTAAAGTCCATCAAAAGTTGACCTTCTCCGTGTAAGAAGGTTATTGAATTATAACCATTAAGAAGGTTAATTTTTAAAGGCTTGTAAATCGTAAACCGTTACAGATATTGAAAAAATGCACTAATAAAATCAGTTGGAAATTCAATTCTCTTTAATTTTATTCTATTCATTTTTCTCTAGGACGCACTGTTTCAAGATAAATTTATTTTAAAAAAAATTATTTTCCGAAAATGGTGCATCCTAGAACAAAAATTAAGTGCAAATTTATGGAGAATTAAATTTCCTACAATTTTATTTATTAGGTGTACAAAATGAAACTCAGCCACAGGGTAAATTTGAATTTTGTAGATTTTAGCCGAGTTTCATTTTGTACACCTAATATAAAAATGGGGAAGTTTAAGGAGGGGGAAGTATAAAGGGGGAAAAGTTAAGGATAGAGAAGTAAAGGAGGGAAGTTTAAAGAGGGGAAGTATAAAATATTCTACGGCTGGATGGACGGCCGCCCGGGATCACAGAATAAGTTGAGATCGGATCCATAATCGATTTGACCCTTCCGGGTGTGGAAGATCATTACCCAAAAACCCGACATGTAGGGTAAAACAATAACTTCTTTAAGGAAGTTAATTATACTCGGGTCTTCAGATTAACCAAACATTAAGGCGTCATGAAAATTTAAAAAAATGTGTGACCTTCGTAGTGTGAATTATTTTTAATAAAAGAAATTCCAAAGACGCCTACCTCATTAAAAAGTACGCAAGAAATGACTCGACGCCTTCGTTCACAAAGGCCCTTTTTGACGGTAATGCATTTCGTATTATATACAGCCTTAATGTCCGCGGTATCACCTTTTTTTTTCTCTCACACACTCCGGAATCTAATTTTTTTTAACATCCGTAAGACAGATGGCGTCTCGTGAATGGGAAAGAATGAGCTCTGGGAAAAAGCCTCGACCTTTTTCTTTGCTGTGGGAACAGCGAATGTGTAGGTAAAATTTTAAAATCTACCTAAATTTTTGCGGAAAAAAATTATGATTGTCCTTTTAGGACTACTCGTTCTCCTTGAACGTCTTTAAATTTAAATTATGCATTTTGATTTTTTTTAAAATAGAGGTCATTCTCGTAATTTTGGGTTCGGTGGCATCCCCTTGTTTAAAAAGGAATGCTTTGATGTCTTGATGGTTTAGTTTCCGTAATATCCGTGTTTATAAAACAAGATTTTTTTTTTTTGAACATTCAACCCTATTGTTTGATCAATAGGAAGGCCTTCGTGGGTCCCCCCGTGTGGGCGATATCGTTTCGTGGGTGGAACTAGAATTCTCTCCGCTAAGGAAACACCTGAGTGGGGAGAGGTTGTCAACGCCACAAAGTCGGGCGACGTTTTTAAAAGGAGGGAAAAAATTTTTTACAGTTAAGAAAGGAGTTTCGTGATCGTAAAGGGTGAAATATCTTGATAACGGCTTCAAAGGGTTTAAATCTCCACGGGGGTACTTACAAAAAAAACTTTTTTTTTTTTTACTGCGAAGAAAAAGACTATTTCCGTTCCGTGCCGTTGATTTTGGTCCGGTACTTAAAAGCTTCTCCGGCCAGTTTGTTCTGTCACTTCCTGGCCGGATACAGAAGCAGTTTTGTGCACTCTTCATCCTTTTATTTAAACCACAAGAAAAAAATTGTGCAGTTTTTAAAATTTTCTAAGGAATGAGAAGGTAATAAATGGGCTTTCATCCCAAGGGATGCCCTTTTCGCAAAGGGTGGAGGTATCAAAAATCTTCCTACTAAAAAAAAAATTGTACTTAATTATTTTTTTCTAGGATGCACCATTTTCGGAAAATAATTTTTTTTAAAATAAATTTATCTTGAAAACAATGCGTCCTAGAGAAAAAATGAATAAATAAAAATTAAAGGAAATTGAATTTCCAACTGATTTTATTTAGTGCATTTTTTCAATATCTGTAACGGTTTACGATTTACAAGCCTTTAAAAATTAACCTTCTAATGGTTATACTTCAATAACCTTCTTACACGGAGAAGGCCAACTTTTGATGGACTTTAACGCCTAAAATGTTTCAAATTTTGAAAAAATGAACTACTAGGTGTATAAAATGAAACTCGGCTAAAATCTACAAAATTCAAATTTACCCTGTGGCTGAGTTTCATTTGTACACCTAATAGGAAAAAAATGGGAGATGAGATGGGACAATTGGAGGAATTTTTTAATTCCTTAATCAACTTTTTATTTTTTTTAACGTTCGTTAGGCTTTTATTTTTTATAAAATAAATTCGGAATTTAAATCGGTTAAAATGACAATGGTTGTCAACGGTGCGGCAAATCTGATAAAAGGGATCACAGGCTGAATACGAAATGAAGCAGCCACAAAAGAATAAATAAAAAAAAATTTCTTTTTTAGTAAACTAGGAAGGATGTTTCTTTTTGTTTTCAAGTCAAGGTTTTCGGTAATTTCAAGGCGGTACGGAATTTGGGACATCCGATTAGAAAAGGTTCCCATCGCGTGAAAAAGAATAATCGCCCTTATCTTTCGGGGTTGATGGAAAGTTAATTAAACCACAGATTCTGTTGTTCTTCGGAAAAAAAGGCTATAAAAAGCCCAAATGAATCTATAAAACCGTCATTTCTCATGACCCATGACCGTACCTTTCACTGGTAATAGAAACAGATTTTCTCCTCGACTTTTTTTGCAATTTTTTGTTTAAGGCGTATTTTATCACCGCAGGCGATTCTTTAAAATGGGCGGGAAAATAACCAAGTTTAGCGGAGATCGAATTAAGCTTTGAAGTTTTTCGGGGATGACTTTTTTGAAGATTTTCACCGAGGCGAATTCAATTGACCGTAGAATTTTAAACAAAAAGGGGCGATACTATCTGGGAGCGTGGAAAGAAATAAAAATCGAAGAATGAAAACGGTACTTTGCACTTTCCCACCATTTTTATAATTAAAAAAATTCTTTAACTTATTTTAAAACATTTTATTTTTAGTTCGTTCAAAAAGGCTTCTTGTTCTTCTTCTCCGGCAATAATCAGTGAATCTCATTCCCATTATAAGGACCGGGCGGTTCCCCGCGTTTTTTTATTTTTATTGGGCGATATTTCACTTGGAGCGACCGGGAAAACGGGTTTTTACGAAGATGCACTACATGGCTCGTTATTCTCTTCAAGATTGTTCCATACATTTTTTATTTCTCGATTTTCAACCCATGAATGAACAATTTGAAAACATAATTGCAAAAAACAAATGAAACAAAAAGATTTTAACTAAGTTAACGTGCATTATAAAAAATGGAATACTCCGTTGAGCAAGACCTTCGATTTCAAGGTTTTCCCCCTATTTTTATTTTTTATTATTGTCGGCTCTGAAATCCCAATTACATAGCTATAAAATCAAAATTAAAAAAAATTTTTTTATAGTAGTTCATTTTTTCAAAAATTTTAACATTTTAGGCGTTAAAGTCCATCAAAGTTGACCTTCTCCGTGTAAGAAGGTTATTGAAGTATAACCATTAAGAAGGTTAATTTTTAAAGGCTTGTAAATCGTAAACCGTTACAGATATTGAAAAAATGCACTAAATAACATCTGTTGGAAATTCAATTCTCTTTAATTTTTATTCTATTCATTTTTCTCTAGGGCGCACTGTTTTTAAGATAAATTTATTTAAAAAAAATTATTTTCCGAAAATGGTGCATCCTAGAAAAAAAAATTAAGTATAAATTTATAGAAAATTAAATTTCCTACAATTTTTATTTATTAGATATACAAAATGAAAATCAGCCACAGGGTAAATTTGAATTTTGTAGATTTTAGCCGAGTTTCATTTTGTACACCTAATATTTTAACCATTAAAATTTCGCTTTAGGTATGTCAGGATAGACCTTTGCCCATATAAACAAAGGTTACAGTTTATTTTAGAAAATAGAATTAATAACGCTATTAGCACTTTTGATTTACCCTTAATACCATGGGCGTTAATGAATGTCGACATTGACTACCCAGAAAAGAGAAGGTAAAATAAAACCGTAATTAGAAACGGAGATTGGAAGTTTCTTAAAGAATTATTACGCCCATATTGTAGATCTTCTCCTTTCTCCTGGTATCGCGGGGGCCGTTGAGAAGGCATAAAAACCGTTTCTCTACGCTCTGACGGCTCCACCGGTTGCCAAGTGACAGAAGAACAACAGATAAATGAAAACAAAATGTAGTAGACAAATTGATTGGATTATATTCTCGTAAAGAATATAACTTTCTGCAGCAGCATATATGCTGAAGATAAATCCCGACCACCTGTTAAATGGGATAGTGTACCTGCTGCTGTATTTGGGGTTGCTGGATTTCCTGAGGGGATTTTCTCCATTTGAGGACACCCATGACGGAGTTGACCCAACTTTCGTTCTCCGAATCTCTCATCTACAGACCCGCTGGGACGGACGAACTTGAGAACGACATTCGACACGAACTTCACTCACACAGAAACGGCGGACGACTGGAGGGATTCCGTTGCGGCGGCCCCCTCCTTCTTCTCCGGGGGGTAAAACGTATTCCCTCCCACTCGAGAACTCAAAATGCACGAAACCCCACCACGAGAACGTTTTCGTTAAAGGTAACTATAGACAGGACCACAAGGTGAGCCTCTTATTACCATCTGTTTGATTTAAAACAATATCCTTTCTATTTCTTAGGCCAAAAATCGCCTGATAGCAATGAGAAAGCCAATTACGGGCTCTTGAAGTATTTTAATGATTCCAAGAAGTCGGCCTTATAAATATCGAATCGGGCGCATAAAAGTGTACGAAAGCTTCAGTCACACTAGTCGATCCGACATCTTCCTCCTAGAGCAATGAGGGTCCCATGAATATCCACATAAAAACTCTCCAGTTGTTCAGGAGGGGTGTTTAAACGCGGATTTTCTCCAAAATGGTACGTAGCCAAAAAATATAAGTTAAAAAAGAAAGTTATTAAATTTCCTATAAATTTGGTTCAGTAAAATTTTTTGTACGACCAACCGAGCTACCTACACGGCGGCGCAAAACTGAAAATACCTGACTTTCCGCGGTTTTTTGCGTTTTTCTCCCAAACGGTAAGTCCTAGACGACAAAATACTAAATAAAAAAAAAGCTGGTCAAATTTCCTATAAAAATTGATATGCTGACTTTGATGATCGGATGATCGGTTGCCGAGTTACGAGCGAAAAACGCAGCGGTCTAGATTTGTCGAAAACGCAG
This sequence comes from Orius insidiosus, assembly GCA_014119065.1. NCBI lineage: Eukaryota > Metazoa > Arthropoda > Insecta > Hemiptera > Anthocoridae > Orius > Orius insidiosus. The sequence continues at coordinate 248,063 of JACGAQ010000158.1, forward strand.
AAAATCCGCACTTTCCGTCAAAAAAAAAAAATTATATTTATATTTTAGATTGACTGGACTATTGCCTATAGAAAAGAAACAAAATTCAATGAACTTGAGAGAGCAAGGGCCATTTTGCAAATCAAATCCCTTTCTCCAAGCGTGCTACATCGACATCGCTGCTCTGAACGCCACTTCCCAGGCTTTGCTGCCTCCAAGTTCGCAACCAGCGTTCTAAGCTGTAAATTTTAAAAAGTATCGATAAGTAAGAATAACGTTTTGAAACTTAAAGGGACGGTTTCTTCGATAGATAAAATGATGAAAAATTAATAGTGATGAATCAGGTTCGAGTAAAGTGCAGTGACGAGGTCTACAACTATAAGATAATATCAAAATAGCAATTTGAATCTTCGCGCCTGCTACAATTCTTCCTCGGGACTGTGTTTATGCTAATTCCAAAGGGTTCTTGAACCGGTGAGCTGCCGTCGATCGCTATCGCGCTACGCCCGAACCTTTTCTCTTAAAATTAAAAGAACGAAAAAAAGATTCCACCGTGAAGCATGAAAAACTCACAACCGCAAGGACTCTGACCTTACGTCAAAACCGAAACGAAGCAATTTTTTTTTATTCAGTAATGTTTATATCAAACATGTCCTTGCTTCAATATCAAACAGAGTACAAATTATTCAATAAATAAGTAATTCGTATTACAATTAGTTTGAAATTCAATTGCGTGACTGGAACACGGGTCAAGGGTATGCTAAAACAACGGTCATTATACAGGAAATATGTTACCCTTAATTTTTTTTTTTCGTTCTTCCATTGTCAAGGGAAATCCAGTTGAAAAATCCGTTTTATCTCATTTACTTCATCCGCTACGAAATGAGGTAAGATTCGATTCGGACAACGGTACTACCTTTAAAAACGTCCGAAAAAAGAAGGTAAAAAGAGGACTTTCAGAAAACGATTTAAGGCGGATAATCGAGAAAAAGGTACAGAAATAAAGAATCCTAATTGAACGTAATTTAGAGACCGTTTTAAAAAGATTGGAGTAAATTCGAGGAGGATAAAAAAGGTGTTTCTCCGCCAAAAATGAGAAGAACTTCTATAAAAGACTTTAAAAAACGCCCAAAAACTTAATAAAAAATTTTGTTTTTTTTACCGAAAATTCCTGACCCTTGCGAAAAATCGAGACCAAAAGTTTGGGAAAAGGGGTCAAACATCGTATTTTTTGGAATATTGGATAACCTATGTTTAAAAAAGTCGATTCTTGAAAAAAATACTCTTGGGACAGAAATAAAATATTTCAACTGGCCATATGTTCGTAGATAGTCGAGATTTGCATGCCTCCTTCGTCGTTTTATGCTCGGAATACCTAAATAATAAAAATTAATTTAAATAAAACGAAATTGTTCAACTTTTTAATGCGGTTTTCCTCACTTAGGATAATTTGTAATAGGGCATTTTTACTGAATTGAAGTTCTGGTGGTTTGGCCATAGTGCTAAGATGGGGGAGGGCACCGTCCAACACGCATTTCACCCTAAAGTACATGATCTGAATTTCGACATAAAAAATCTTTAGTTCACCATAATGCGTTTCGGCATAATTGAACATACAGCTCTTAAAAGTTCAGACATTTTGAGCATAATGCATTTCAACATAAGGAGTTTCGCCATAATCACTTTTTCAATAAATGCAAGTCGACATAAAAAAAGTGCATTTCACCATAACGTTCTCACCACAAAAGCCTCTTTTTAAACTTGTTTTTCGCCATTAGAATGTTTCCGTCGTTTGGGCATAAAACATCTCACCATAAACAAGGACTTTCGCCGTTTAAAACGCAATTATTGCGAAACGACAAAAACTTGACAGTTCACTAAAATGCAATTCAACATAAAGCATCCCGCCATAAACTATTAGGTGTACAAAATGAAACTCAGCCACAGGGTAAATTTGAATTTTGTAGATTTTAGCCGAGTTTCATTTTGTACACCTAGTAGTTTTTTTTCAAAATTTAAACATTTAGGCGTTAAAGTCCATCAAAAGTTGACCTTCTCCGTGTAAGAAGGTTATTGAAGTATAACCATTAAGAAGGTTAATTTTAAAGGCTTGTAAATCGTAAACCGTTACAGATATTGAAAAAATTCACTAAATAAAATCAGTTGGAAATTCAATTCTCTTTAATTTTATTCATTTTTTTCTCTAGGACGCTGTTTTCAAGATAAATTTATTTTAAAAAAAAATTTTTCCGAAAATGGTGCATCCTAGAAAAAAATAATTAAGTACAAATTTATAGAGAATTTTTCCTACAATTTTATTTATTAGGTGTACAAAATGAAACTCAGCCACAGGGTAAATTTGAATTTGTAGATTTTAGCCGAGTTTCATTTTGTACACCTAATAGAAAAAGCAAGCAGGCAGCCAATGGGATCAGCTCGTTTTATGACAAGGGGGTTGATTTTTTCCTCTCCCGATGTTCGATTTGCATTGTGGTGAACTGTCAAGTTTTAAGGTTTTTGTCGTTTCGCCATATCGCGTTGAACGGCGAAAATAGGCTTGCTCTTTCGCTGTCCCTAGTTTATGGTGAGATTTATTATGCCCAAACGACGACAGAAACAGTTTATGGCGAAACGATTTCCTTTATATTCAACTGCTTTTTTTGAAACGACAAATTATCTTCTCTTCTTTATGTTGAGATATATGTTCAAATGCATATGGTGAACGTTTTCGACTATTTTCTTTATGTTGAGTAGCAGATTTTTGTATGGTGAACGGTTTATAGTCAAATGCATTATGGCGAACCGCATTAAGTCTACACGTATACACTCCTAAGATTGCTTTGTTCTTTCTTAGTCAATTATTTTACCAGAAGTAAAACTCTAGACGATAGCTTGAAATGAAACGATTTTGCTGTGTTGTATATGAAGCCCGCAAACTCACAATCGTGGTTTCCCTTACTTTTTTCCCCGTTGTTTATGAATTAATAATATTCTGGTCTGTCCCTGAACTCAAAGCCTCTTGGAATCGTCTGGGGCTAAAGTAGCAAGTTTCGACGTGAACTCGACTCATCCCAGCCGGGGAGAACTCTAATTTAGCATAATGGAACCACGGAAAACGCTTAAACAGAAGAGCTCGAGGGAGCCGAAACAAACCTTGTAACAATAACGAGCAGGACGAAATTCAAAACTTTATAAACGAAAAAAAAAAAGATTTCATAACTTCTTATGTCGAAATCGTCTATTCATATGTTAAAAAGGGGAAAAATTCTGAAACTGTTTTGGTCCTTTTAAAACCTTATCGGAAGGATGATTCCCATTTCGAGCTGGCGGAACGGAGGACATTTTTCACGATTGAGCGATGTCCAGTAACGGGGCTTTTTATTTTTTCAAAAATGATCTTTTTGATAATCGAAATTCATTCATCCGATTTAAGAAAGAGATGAGATTTAAAGAAGGCCTTCGACGGTAAATATATGGTGGAAGAGCGTGTCGGAATCTCGGGACGTGAAATCGCTCATTCCCCTCTTTCGAGGCGGGACAAAAGACGCGGATTCGTATAGAACGCTATTTTCGACCCACCAAATGCCTTCCTTTTTTAGACCAACTATTTTCCCATAAAAATTCGCGCTTTCTCCATTCACAAAGACAAAAAAAATGTATAATGTGATTTTTAACTTTGAAAAGTTGACCTGGGTCTCTGAACTGGTTCTCTTACGACAAAATATTCGGAGGGGGGGGGGGCTCCCCATAAAAGGTTTATTTGAAGCACCCAGGGATGTAATCGATGAAATTGTTGTAGTAATTCCCCCCCCCCCAAAAAAAAAACCGAATTTTTTTACATGTTCAATTTATAAGTCATGGTTCAATAACTCAATTTTAGTTAGGTAGATTTTATTTATTTTCTATTAAAGTAAATAATTAGGGGATAAAAGTGCAGAGAAAAAAAAAGTTGCTCTCAGTGGGATTCGTACCAAGGACCTTTTGAGTTTCATGCCTAACACTCTACCATCTATTGCCTTGTCAAAAACGTTTCCTCAACTTATTTCAAATTTTAGCGGTACTTGTGAGTTTACGATACCAGAACAACGCGCATGCGCAAGCTTCATATTTTTAGTTCCCGCTTTTTGTTCAAAAATTCATCTTTGAGATTTGCCTATACAATCGTTGCCCAATGAGCTGCGCCTGCGCGTTGTTCTGGTATCGTAAACTCACATGTACCATTGTTGCAATTAAAATAAAGACATTCTAGTAATTAAGGCGGTTTGTAACAAAGGCATCTGAAGACGTTTTAACCTTGGCCCGTGCCAGGTGTCTGCCACACTCCATGTCCGCGATAATTGCACTTTCCCGCATCGTTGAAATATTAATTTAAAACCTTTAATGAGAATGTAATAACTGTATGTTTTTTTCACTAAAATACAGTGTTAAAAGTTGAAATAAAATGTAAGATTTATATTTTCTAAGGATCAACAGAATGAGATTAGATTCTTCACGTAAACCTCTCGAAATCCCTTTTTTTATTTTCCTTTTCTCGCCCCTTTTTCGTATCCTTTTATATTAAAATGGCGGAAAATCTAGAACTGACAGGAATTACGAGTTGTGACTAGATGGTGAATGATCGCCGTTCTGCTCGGAATTCTAAATAAATGATCCGATCGTCCTTCTTCCAAGTCCCGCAATCCTTAAACCGCTAGAACATGAAGGGAAAAAAAACTGTAGAAATTCTTTGTTGACTTCTAAAAATATAGAAGGTATGTAAATTGGTTTGGAAGAGAACGCAGATGGGACCTGACGACATCCTCCATATGTCGGTTGTTTTCACATCCGTAGGACGGACAGAAAAAAAAAACTCATATAATGTTTGGCTTCATCAGTGATAAACATTTTGTGAGTGAGTTTAGCCCAATATCCTTAAACACACGTGCAAACAAAATATCGTATCAAATAAAAGCGTTCTTTGATAAGATCGTTCGATTTTCAAACGTTCTATTGATATAGGTTTTTATTATGTTTTAGTTCGACTTAACACTTTAAATCCGCCGGGGGTCCGCGGAAAAGCTAGATAAAATAAAACTTTAAAGACTTTTAAGATTTTTTCGACTTTCAAAAAACGCCCACGATAATTTCTTGTTCAACTATTCAGGTCGTGTGAGGTAAATCGGTTGAAAACTGTGGCCGTAAAGTGTTCCGGAAAAAATGATACGGCCGGCCGGCACCACAGACAAAGTTGAGATCGGTAAACAGTATTCGAATTGACCCGGGTTCTGGAAGACCCTTCCCCAAAACCCGACGTCGAGGGATCACAATAACTTCTTTAAGGAAGTTGAGTTTTTACGTTCATTATGGGTCTTTTATCTTGAAAACAGTGCGTCGTAGAGAAAAATGAATAGAATAAAATTAAAAATTTCCAACGATTTTATTTAGGCATTTTTTCAATATCTGTAACGGTTTACGATTTACAAGCCTTTAAAAATAACCTTCTTAATGGCTATACTTCAATAACCTTACACGGAAAGGTCAACTTTGATGGACTTTAACGCCTAAAATGTTCAAAATTTTGAAAAAATGAACTACTAGGTGTACAAAATGAAACTCGGCAAAAATCTACAAAATTCAAATTTACCCTGTGCTGAATTTCATTTTGTACACCTAATATATTAGTCTTCAAAACACGAGATATCTCCCACAATTTCGTATTTTTTAAGGAGCCTTCATTCTCAATAGAAACCCCCATTTTTAAAGGATTGTCAGGAGTTTGTCTACGTTTTGATATCCAGAAAGAAATTGTTGTGAAACGGTGAAAATCACATGAAAACAACGGCGACAGATAACACAGACAAAAGCTAATTAAAAAGATTACTAAAAAAATCGAGGGTATCACAATTATTATAGTTTAAGTAAGAAAAATAAAGCAGGTAGTATTGACGTTTTTTAATCTTAAAATTTCATTCAATAGGAATCTTTCTGAAATGATAGATCAAATCAAGACACCTAAGAAATTTTTTCCCTCATTTATTTTAAGAAATTTTATAAAAATAAAAGAAATTAAGCTTTCCCTTATATTTTGAAGTGGGATTCCTCAAGGTAAAAATAATTAAAGAAAAATGAAAGCCAATTTTCTAATGAATTTTTATTCTTTGGGTGAGTAGAAAAAGATAGAAACGATCTCTAGTGGAGGGTTAGAAGCTACGTAAGTTCTAAGCCTGAAAACTAGAGAGCAGCTCAGGGGACTAAAACCTTCACAACCGACTTTCTTAGTCTTAATAAAAGCCGCTAGATCGTAGGCCATGCAAAAGTGACAGTACGGGCGGCCGGAACCACAGACAAAGTTGAGATCAAGATGGGGTCTGGAAGTCCCCTAAAACCCGACGTGGAGGGTATCACAATAATTTCCATGAAGTTAATTTTTTTAGTTGCACAAATAAAGAAAGTACCTGAGAAAAGTAGGCTGGAAGGACGCATCTCTGGTCATCTAACTGCTAGACTGAACTCTTTCCAGAAGCTCGAACACTCCTGCGCACTCTGAAATAAAAATAATTACTACTTATTTACAGATGACCAAAAAAATTTTCTTCTGGAATCTTATTAAGTGGCGAAATGAATACGCATGAGCAAGTTTAACCTAAATATGCAAAAAAACCAGGTTTTGTCCTACGTGCTCATATGCTAGTTATTTTCGCACGTGATAACTCATAGACACTTCTATCACGTTTTTTTATAACGTTTTATAAATTATTCATGAAAAAAAAGGGCCCCCCATTTTCCCGGGTTTTTAAATGATTAAAAAAAAAAACTTGGAAAAGTTTCGCAAAAGATGGTTTTGGAGATTCGTTAAAAAAGTTTAAAAGATCCACCCCGGTAAGGGTTCTTTCCGGTCTTTTCTTGCCGATTATCTGCCCACAATGGGCCCACTTTATCCGGGGACTTTTATTTAAAAACCGTTTTTCAACATCCAAATCAAAAAAAAGACGACGGAAGTTATCGGTTGGGGAACTAAAAAAAACTTGGAAAAGTTTCGCAAAAGATGGTTTTGGAGATTCGTTAAAAAAGTTTAAAAGATCCACCCCGGTAAGGGTTCTTTCCGGTCTTTTCTTGCCGATTATCTGCCCACAATGGGCCCACTTTATCCGGGGACTTTTATTTAAAAACCGTTTTTCAACATCCAAATCAAAAAAAAGACGACGGAAGTTATCGGTTGGGGAACCTATTCAATCGAAGAGTTTATTTTAATATGCTAATTTTAATTAATATCCAGTTATTTCTGTGGCCTTCCAATTTTTTTTAAATAAACCGTTTTTTTAGACAACTAGGTTAAATTTTCGATTTCGGCTACCACATCTTTTTGAGGTGATAACCATATTAAACTTTCACGCCTCAAATTATGATATACACCCCACGATATTTAAGAAAAGGAGAACACTCGAAATGCGAAAGATTTTTTCTTTTTTTAACCACATCCTTTCTACAAATTCCGAGTGAAAATCGAACCGGAAGGAATCTTTTGTAAAAGATCACGACCGATGTACGAGTTTGTAAAAACTTTCCAATTCTAATTACCACCTTCATTGATGATATAAAAATTTTTGATCAAAACTCGTGTCCAACAATGAAATCTTGAGGAAAGGGCTCTTTTTTCTTTCACGACTGCATACTCGAGATGAAAGTAAGTCGTTAACTTTTATCAGACTTTATTTGGATATCTAGGATAAAAATGTAGCTCTTGTCACTTGCTTTGTTCCAAGTTTGAAACTGGTTTGAAACTCCTGGAGTATGCGCAGAAGGATTCCACGTCAAATTTGACGACAGATGATTTCAGGTTTGATCCTTCAGAGCATGCTCCACGACAACAAACAATACTACAAAATAAAACTCGGCTATTCACAAATTCAAATTTACCCTGTGGCTGAGTTTCATTTTGTCACCTAATATAAAAATTGTAAAATTTAATTCTCTATAAATTTACTTAATTATTTTTTTCTAGGATGCACCATTTTCGGAAAATAATTTTTTTAAAAATAATTTATCTTGAAAACAGTGCGTCCTAGAGAAAAAATAAATAAAAATTAAAGAGAATTAAATTTCCAACAGATTTTATTTAGTGCATTTTTTCAATATCTGTAACGGTTTACGATTTACAAGCCTTTAAAATTAACCTTCTTAATGGTTATACTTCAATAACCTTCTTACACGGAGAAGGTCAACTTTTGATGGACTTTAACGCCTAAAATGTTTAAAATTTTGAAAAATGAACTACTGTACAAAATGAAACTCGGCTAAAATCTACAAAATTCAAATTTACCCTGTGGCTGAGTTTCATTTTGTACACCTAATAGTTCAACTTGGAAATCACTCTATTCTCTCGTTTTTAACGGGAAATAAAGTATTTTGAATTTTTTCAGCTAAAAGAAAGGTCAATTTCTAATTCTATGATAGATTCTGCATTCAAACGTTATTTATCTTCGGCTATTTCGAGCGATTCGAGCTGACCAGTAGCACAAACAAAATGATATGATAATATTGAGTCTCGGATAACTGATTGGCCCGCGTGGGCGAAGGCGAACAACCTCTTCTACACAAAATGTTTTAAAACAACGCACTTAATCTCTTTTTAATTACTTAAAGACTAATTTTTTTTTTCTGAAAGAAAGTTTTCTGAAACTTTTAATTGATTTTTCCCTCCGGCCAATTCTCCACTTTTTAAAAATGGTTAAGTTTTTAATTTAATTAAAAATCCCCCGTAAAGGCTTTAAAAGAATAAGCCATGAGTTAGTAATGCGTTGAAAAGAAATTTCAAGGGAGGTATAATTTAAAAAAATGCCAAAATTTACCATTGTGGTAAAAATTAAAAGTTGAGATTACTTTTTTGATCCACCACGGAGAAGGTCAACTTTTGATGGACTTTAACGCCTAAAATGTTTAAATTTTGAAAAAATGAACTACTAGGTGTACAAAATGAAACTCGGCTAAAATCTACAAAATTCAAATTTACCCTGTGGCTGAGTTTCATTTTGTACACCTAATCGGCTAAAATCTACAAAATTCAAATTTACCCTGTGGCTGAGTTTCATTTTGTACACCTAATAGTTCAACTTGGAATCACTCTATCTCTCGTTTTAACGGGAAATAAAGTATTTTGAATTTTTTCAGCTAAAAGAAAGGTCAATTTCTAATTCTATGATAGATTCTGCATTCAAACGTTATTTTATCTTCGGCTATTTCGAGCGATTCGAGACCAGTAGCACAACAAAATGATTATATGATATTGAGTCTCGGATAACTGATTGGCCCGCGTGGGCGAAGGCGAACAACCTCTTCTACACAAAATGTTTTAAAACAACGCACTTAATCTCTTTTTAATTACTTAAAGACTAATTTTTTTTTTATCTGAAAGAAAGTTTTCTGAAACTTTTAATTGATTTTTCCCCCCGGCCAATTCTCCACTTTTTAAAAATGGTTAAGTTTTTATTTAATTAAAATCCCCCGTAAAGGCTTTAAAAGAATAAGCCATGAGTTAGATAATGCGTTGAAAAGAAATTTCAAGGGAGGTATAATTTAAAAAAATGCCAAAAATTTATCCAGTTGGTGGTAAAAATTAAAAAGTTGAGAATTACTTTTTGATCCACTCTAAACACTAATATTTGGCGTACAAAATGAAACTCGCCACAGGGTAAATTTGAATTTTGTAGATTTTAGCCGACTTTCATTTTGTACACCTAGTAGTTCATTTTTTTCAAAATTTTAAACATTTTAGGCGTTAAAGTCCATCAAAAGTTGACCTTCTCCGTGTAAGAGGTTATTGAAGTATAATCATTAAGAAGGTTAATTTTTAAAGGCTTGTAAATCGTAAACCGTTACAGATATTGAAAAAATGCACTAAATAAAATCAGTTGGAAATTCAATTCTCATTAATTTTTATTTATTCATTTTTCTCTAGGACGCACTGTTTTCAAGATAAATTTATTTAAAAAAAATTGTTTTCCGAAAATGGTGCATCCTAGAAAAAAATAATTAAGTGCAAAATAGAGAATTAAATTTCCTACAAGTTTTATTTATTAGGTGTACAAAATGAAACTCAGCCACAGGGTAAATTCAAATTTTGTAGATTTTAGCCGAGTTTCATTTTGTACACCTAATGGCATTGCTCCAATCGCAGTTTGAAACTCCTGGAGCATGCGCAGAAGGATTTTCATGTCAGATGACTAGAGATTTCACGGATTTGAACGACGTCAAAATCATTCTGCGCATGCTCCGCGGTTGGAACAAACAATGTAAAAATGTAATTCCCAGGCTTTATAGGACGGAGTATGACGAAAGGATTTAAGAAGAGGCCAAGTAGAAAATAAAGGAGACAGTGAAGAAGGGGAGGCACAAGAGGGATCAACTAACGCATAAAGTAGAAGATAAAAAAAAAAGGATGAATTATTTTTCTTTCGGAATTTCACTGCAGAGGCTCTCGACGTTTGCCAACGCCTGTAAAATGTCATACGAATATTTTATCGGTAGTAAAAGCCCCGGAGTGATTTAACTCGCCTAGAAATTTCTGTACTTGAAATCGAAACGAATTTATAATCTGAGGAAAAAAAGTTTGAGAGAAAAAATTGTTCGATCAAAAAGTTTTCGAAAAAAAAAAGCGTCTCCCTATAAAATTCTCACCTGTGGACTTATCTTTCGTGTGGTTGTTTGGTGTTGGGGGAGCGTAGTTAACAAATTACCACTTCGGTCAGATAAAGGTGTCTCTGTGTGAGTAAAAAGTAAGATATAAAGAAATATACACCGTGGGGGCTCAGGGCATCGGAAAAGAGGGGACAAAAAAAATAAACACAAAAAAAAAAGTCGAAACGCAAGGATGTCGTGTTTTGATAACAATCTTGTGTCTCAATGCTCGCACAACCCGCTAGATTTATATATCAATTAGAAGAACGGTTAAAGGCCATTGTTTCAGCGCTTTTTGTCACCATTTCGCAGCCTGGACGAATTTAAAAAAACAACTTAAACGTAATCTTCGCGTATTCAAGGGAGAACAACGTTCAAAACAACGCATTTCATCCTAATGCAGTTGAACATAAATCTGCATTGAGTATGAAGCTATCAAAAGTTTAAAAATTTTGATCATAATGCATTTCAACATAAAGCGTTTCGCCATAAACGACTTTTTCAATAAATGCTGGACGACATAAAAAGTGCAAGTCACCATAAAAGCATCTTTTTAAACTTGTTGTTTCGCCATAAAACTGTTTCTGTCGTTTGGGCATAATATTAGGTGTACAAAATGATACTCAGCCACAGGGTTTTGAATTTTGTAGATTTTAGCCGAGTTTCATTTCGTACACCTAGTAGTTCATTTTTTCAAAATTTTAAACATTTTAGGCGTTAAAGTCCATCAAAAGTTGACCTTCTCCGTGTAAGAAGGATATTGAAGTATATCCATTAAGAAGGTTAATTTTTAAAGGCTTGTAAATCGTAAACCGTTACAGACACTGAAAAAATTCACTAAATAAAATCTGTTGGGAATTTATTTCTCTTTAATTTTTATTCTATTCATTTTTTCTCTAGGACGCACTGTTTTCAAGATAAATTTATTTCAAAAAAAAAATTATTTTCCGAAAATGGTGCATCCTAGAAAAAAATAATTAAGTACAAATTTATAGAGCATTAAATTTCCTACAATTTTTATTTATTAGGTGTACAAAATGTAACTCAGCCACAGGGTAAATTTGAATTTTGTAGATTTTAGCCGAGTTTCATTTTGTACACCTAATACATCTCACGATAAACTAGGGACAGCAAAAGAGCAAGCCTACATTCGCCATGGCGAAACGACAAAAACCTTAAAACTTGACGCAATTCAACATAAAACATCTAAATATAAACTCTTTTGTTTTTCTCCCCAAATTTTGGCTGGTTTGCTTAATGCCTCGCGCTCTTTCCAACTTTGTAAAAATTCCCTTTTAACTGTGATCTTGAATTTTTACGTTTCGGTATTTTTCACTTACCTACTGATGGAATTACAAACGATAATGGCTTCACTTTCACCTTTAAATAAAAATTTCGGCCTATATTTACATAGAGCTCCCTCGGCGAACATTTTCAAGGTGGAAAAACAAGGAAATAGTAAGATAAACACCATTAACCCAATACAAATTCCTTAAAAACTATAAAGTAAGAACATTTGTTATTTTGAGAGGGGAAAAAAGTGAACATTCTGAAACTTTGTTGAGTTATGCCCGCGCTGAAAGGCCTGGGGGGCGTAGAATTTGCGGGATGCCTTGTAAGAAATTTTTTTTACACGAGCCATTTTTTTCTCTTTTCTTCTTCCAACATCGTTATAGCTCTAACTTTTTGTATCTAACTCATCAATGGTTACCAGGTGTTACTGCGAAAATAGACTTTTTTTAAAAATGAAAGAAAAACATTTTTAAAAGATAAAAAATCATATTCCCCAGAGTTTTAAAGATGATTTATAACAAAAGATAATGCCTCTTATCGTTTATTGGTAATTAAGACTGCCTTTCTCCCTTGAGGACATGATGACCATAATTTAAAAAAGAAAAAACTCGCTCATTTTTATGGGTCTAGCGGGATCCCGGTTTTGTTTAAAAGATTATTAGCTTTGTTCCAACAGGAGTTTGAAACAGATTTGAAACTGGAGCGTGCGCAGAAGGATTCGTCTAAGACGTCAGATGATTTGACGGACAAAAGAATTGAAGGACGTCTTTGACGTCCAAATCTTTCTGCGCATGCACCAGGAGTTTCAAACCAGTTTCAAACTCCGGTAGGTACGTTCAAATTTCAATTTTTCAACAAAATAAGTTGAGTTTATGGGATTTTTAGGTTTATTGTGTCTTTTGTGGGGCGTTAGGACGCATTTTGGACTTCGGGGGCGTGTAAATACCATTATCACGAATTATACGTGCCGGAATGCGTAGAAAGAATTGATTTCTTTCAAAGCATTTTCCCTACCAAGGGAACCAAAATTATATCTCTTTCCCTCGTCTTCTTATCAAATCCGTGACTTTAATTTTCAATACGTAAAGAATAAGAAGAAGAAGAAGAAAAAGAAATAAAATAGATAGATATGTATGTATATGTATAGGGAGAAAACCGTTCAACATAACGTATTTCACCCTGAAACCTGCGTATTTCACCCTAAAAAATCTGCATTTCGACATAAAAAATCTGTAGCTCACCTTATGCGTTTCGGCATAATGCAATTGAACATAAATTTCTCAAAAGTTCAAAAATTTTGAGCATAATGCATCGTCTTATGGCGAAACAACAAGTGTAAAGAGAGGCTTTTTGGTGAGAAGCGTTATGGTGACATGCACTTTTTTTATGTCGACTTGCATTTATTAAAAAGTGGCGAAACTCTTTATGTTGAAATGCATTATGCTCAAATTTTGAACTTTTAAGAGCTGAATTTTCAATTGCATTGTGCCGAAACGCATTGTGGTGAACTACAGTTTTGAGTTGATTTTTTCCTCTTGCGAGGATGTGCGAATTTATGGTGAAATGTCAAGTTTTAAGGTTTTAACTCCACGTATACAGGGTGTCCGGAAACACATGGCAAGCGTCTGGGAGAGCGTTAAAAAGTGGTTTTACGAAAAAAAGTTAAATGTAAACCCCCCTTAATTTAAATCAAAGAATTTGATGGTGTAGTTTAAAATCCGCCTGGATATACAGGGTGTCCCAGACACAACCTAACTTCGTTATTTCAAATGAGAACCCCTATTTTTTATTTCAGATTCGTAATCTACGCAAAATTTCAAGTAGATTTGAGTACTCATATGACGATTTTGGACAACTTTAAAAAATGTCAAATTTAGCGTTTTTTGCGCTAAAATCCGTTAAAATTGACCTAGGAGACTCGTTTTTTTTTTAATTCCACTTATTTTTTCCCGAAGAATCCAACTGTCTCAAATTTGAGCATCTTCGCATTCTGCATCACGAGATTTCGTCGCTAATGGCCTTTTTTCAAGTTTAACTCCAAATTCCATACTTCAAAAATGGAAATTAGCGATTTGTTGACGGAATTTTAATTTTTGATGCATAAACACAAAAGACGCTGTAGCTCTTTCAAAATTTGTGGTCCGAAAGAAAAATTCCTTTCAACAAGTGCTAATTTTCATTTCTGAACTAAAAATTTGGGTTCTAACTTGAAAAAAGGCCATTAGCGACGAAATCTCGTGATGCAGAATGCGAAGATGCTCAAATTTGAGACAGTTGGATTCTTCGGGAAAAAATAAGTGGAATTAAAAAAAAAACGAGTCTCCTAGGTCAATTTTAACGGATTTTAGCGCAAAAAACGCTAAATTTTGACATTTTTTAAAAGTTGTCCAAAATCGTCATATGAGTACACAAATCTACTTGAAATTTTGCGCAGATTACGAATCTGAAATAAAAAATAGGGGTTCTCATTTGAAATAACGAAGTTAGGTTGTGTCTGGGACACCTTGTATATCCAGGCGGATTTTAAACTACACCATCAAATTCTTTGATTTAAATTAAGGGGTTTACATTTAACTTTTTTTTCGTAAAACCACTTTTTAACGCTCTCCCAGACGCTTGCCATGTGTTTCCGGACACCCTGTATATTGTCGACAATTTTTTTTGTTGGATTGCTCTTCTCCTTCTTACGAAGATGATTCTGGCAGAAAACCAGAAAACAACGTTTTTTTTACAGCCTTGTCAGCATTCGACTGAGAATATCTGCCAACTTTTAGATTGGAAGGGGGAAAAAAAACAATAATTTTATCGGTACAGACCTTACACTTGTCCTGCCCTGTATCTGGCGGCGTTTGATTGTAGGCCTCTCCCTCTGCGACTTTTCTTCCACCTCGCCGCTTAGCCCTAAAAAAAGAGAAAGAAAAAAAATTTAAATAGATCAGAATAAAAGATGAGAAAACTCATCTTGAACATTTGCATGTCAAAGATAATCGCCGTGCGATATCCTCAAAGGCCATCGATGACTTTCTACAAACTACCGCCAAGTGTTCCCGAAATAAAGATAAAATCACAAGTCAACCCAATAGGGTCTGAAAGACCCAATTTGCAAATCTATAATATTAGAGTAATTTTCATAACATAAAGTTGAAATAAAATAAAAATAAGAGCGAGAAGAAACTCCGCAATTGTCTTTGATTGAGATTTATAGCAACCTGAACGTAATTGCAATTAGATGATAATAAATAATATTTCATCTAGTAGGTATATTTTTTTATTTATACCTTCAATTTTTTTTAAAATTTAAATTCAAAGAATTGTGTTTTTTTGGCAAAAGAGTGCTCCATTTAAAATGTCACAATAAAAGGAAAAAAATGAACAAAGCTTTTTAGAAATGCGGGTTTCATAATGCGCCAAATGACAAAAGATTTTTTTTTTCTTAAGGGCGTATCATTAAAATTGACGGGGGAAAAAAAGTCACGATAGAGGAATTTGGGGGGGGGGGGTTAACGGCGGTGATATTTCGTGTTACAATGAAGGATTTTTTTAAAATTAAACCTTTTGGGGGTGTAAGAAAAATTGAATTTGAATACGGGCCCTTTGTCGTCAAACTTTTTTTTTCTCCTTTCTTTTTCTTTAAGGCGGATGAAGTCAATAAGTGTAAATATTGAAAAGGGGTGGGTTTAAATTCACTTTTCTGATTATTGTGAAACAAATCCAAATGTCAGAAAGGAAATTATTTTAAGTTATTTTTCCAATTTTTTTTTCCCAAAATTCTTCAAAGTTACCTATTTTTCCTTTTTTTTTTAACAATTTTTTTCCGAAAGTTTTTTTAAGTACCTATCAAGGGAGAAATAATGGGCTTTTTGAACAAGGACTGTCCCTCTCGCAAAGGGTAGTAATAATATTACTAAATTATTACTAATTACTAATTATTAATAATATTACTTTATAATAATTAATAAAGGTAATAATAATGGTTTTTTTTTAACACCGGAAATTCTTAAAAAGTATAACGAGCATTTGGTGAAAATCGGACCAACGGGTTGGCCGCAGCGAATGTTTAAAACTTTCAAACTGACATATTAGGTGTACAAAATGAAACTCAGCCACAGAGTAAATTTGAATTTTGCAGATTTTAGCCGAGTTTCATTTTGTACACCTGGTAGTTCATTTTTCCAAATTTTGAACATTTTAGGCGTTAAAGTCCATCAAAGATGACCTTCTCCGTGTAAGAAGGTTATTGAAGTATAACCATTAAGAAGGTTAATTTTTAAAGGCTTGTAAATCGTAAACCGTTACAGATATTGAAAAAATGCACTAAATAAAATCTGTTGGAAATTTAATTCCCTTTATTTGTAGATATGATTTATTTGATCGACCAATTTTTTGTTGTTTTTATTTTTGATTTGTGTGGGATGGTCCTAGGGAGCAAAAAAAAACTGATTTTCCGGTCTAGCTTTCGGTATATTTAACACCATCATCTGGTGTTAAATATACCAAATCATCTGGATGATGGTGTTAAATATACCGAAAGCTAGACCGGAAAATCAGTTTTTTTTGCTCCCTAGGACCATCCCACACAAATCAAAAATAAAAATTAATTCCCTTTAATTTTTATTCTATTCATTTTTTCTCTAGGACGCACTGTTTTCAAGATAAATTTATTTTTAAAAAAAAATTTTTTCCGAAAATGGTGCATCCTAGAAAAAAATAATTAAGTACTTTATAGAGAATTAAATTTCCTACAATTTTTATTTATTAGGTGTACAAAATGAAACTCAGCCACCGGCTAAATTTGAATTTTGTAGATTTTAGTCGAGTTTCATTTTGTACACCTAATATAATCATCTTTCTAAATTTTAGGAATAATTACGAATTTTCCCCCTAAATAGAAGAAAAAAATCAACTTTTTAAAATAAAAATCGGACTACAATTTATGAAAGCGGTATAATATTTTCAAAATCCACCTTGATGAAGGCCTATTAAAGCCGGCTATGTGTCTTGAAAGTACATAGAGTATCGAACAGAGAAAGCCTACACAATATTTTAGTGTTGTAAAATTAAAGTATTTACGGCCCATGTTGATTGGAAAGGTTAAAATACTTAAAAAGGGGCAACGGGGGATGGGTTCGTTTGAAATACGCTTCGTTTATGTCTCGAGTTGGCTCTGTTCTCAGACTTATTTACTTGCCGAGAGTAAGGCACAAAGGGGACTTTGAGAAATGACTTTAACTCAACTAACTTAGCGAACAAGAGGATGATCCTCCCCGCAGTATCCCACCCGGGCAACACACCATCATTTTCATTCTAGACTCATTCCCTCTATTCAGCTCAACGGTTGTCATCTTAACAACTCTCTAAATCAAAAGGATTCTAAACTTTCAATATTTCAAATTTTTTAACTCCCTTAAACTTTTACTCAAGCTTGTCGGGTAGCTGCAGTTTCCTTTTGTAGGAAAACCTCAATTCCTCGAGAACTAATTATCTCACAGAGTTCATTTTTTTTTGTAAATCGTTTAGCATCTATTGGTGTACAAAATGAAACTCAGCCACAGGGTAAATTTGAACTTTTGTAGATTTTAGCCGAGTTTCATTTTGTACACCTAGTAGTTCATTTTTTCAAAATTTTAAACATTTTAGGCTTTAAAGTCCATCAAAAGTTGACCTTCTCCGTGTAAGAAGGTTATTGAAGTATAACCATTAAGAAAGTTAATTTTTAAAGGCTTGTAAATCGTAAACCGTTACAGATATGAAAAAATGCACTAAACAAAATCTTTTGGAAATTCAATCCTCTTTAATTTTTATTCTATTCATTTTTCTCTAGGACGCTCTGTTTTCAACATAAATTTATTTTAAAAAAAAATTATTTTCCGAAAATGGTGCATCCTAGAAAAAAATAATTAAGTACAAATTTATAGAGAATTAAATTTCCTACAATTTTTATTCATTTGGTGTATAAAAATGAAACTCAGCCACAGGGTTAATTTAAATTTTGTAGATTTTAGCCGAGTTTCATTTTGTACACCTAATAATTTACTTTTTATGTGCACATAAACAATTCTAAACACGGATTTTTAACATCCAAAATTGGAAAAATCGAAACTTTAAATCGAAGTAAAAGTTCTTAATTTAATAATAAGTCATTAAAAGAATCAAAAAATTCCTTACATTTCGCTCCAAACTTTCTTTTCTCCGAGTTTTTAAGCTCTAAAGTTTCTTAAGAGCTAAGTTTGCGCAATGTCCGAAGATACTAAACTGAATGAAAAGAAAATCACGACAGTCAAATTCTTTCTATCCCATTAGAAAATAAATATCGTAGTCTAAATGAGAGTTAAAATGAAAAGCGATCGTTTACATGGTGTTTAAAGGAGTCCTTGAATCATTTAAAAAAAGACAATGGCGTGAAATTCGATCAGCATCACAAATCGAAAATAAAAAACCACCTACATGAAGACTTTCACTGAATTAAAATAAAGTTATTAGATCAAGAACGAAACGCTTCTTATAATTTTCGGTTTGAGAGGCCAAAAGGAGGTTTCCCTTTAGAAATTTCTTAAGATAACACGCGATCAATTACAGAGCCACACTGGGCCAAGGATTTACGAACCCACCAGGAAAGTGTATCGTTGAGGGTGGAACTCGAATTATTAGTGCGTTTATGAATCCCACGGGACGAAATGTTCATAGCTTATGTTTAACTTGTATTACATTGATCGCGTTTGCTGAGTAGTTCGGCAAACTAATACACATTTTGACATTTCCGCCATTATTTTAATTACGTTATAGGTAAACCCGAAATCCCGGACAAATGGGCCTTTCTAGGAAGAAAGAGGGAGACTAAAAAATCCTATTAAAAATGCTCGGCGAATCTTATAAAATTAAAATTTTTGAGGTTTCTATAAGCCAAAACTGAGAAAAAAATAAGAAAATCCTTTTTGAAAACTCCTTCGAGGGAAAAAAGAAAAAAAAAACACGGGGCTAAACATCCCAAATTTCTTCCTAACATCCACGCTTTTATTAGGTGTACAAAAGAGTTTCATTTTGTACACCTAATAAATAAAAATTGTAGGAAATTTAATTCTCTATAAATTTGTACTTAATTATTTTTTCTTGGATGCACCATTTTCGGAAAATAATTTTTTTTAAATAAATGTATCTTGAAAACAGTGCGTCCTAGAGAAAAAATGAATAGAATAAAAATTAAAGAAAATTGAATTTCCAACAGATTTTATTTAGTGCATTTTTTCAATATCTGTAACGGTTTACGATTTACAAGCCTTTATAAATTAACCTTCTTTATGGTAATACTTCAATAACCTTCTTACACGGAGAAGGTCAACTTTGGATGGACTTTAACGCCTAAAATGTTTAAAATTTTGAAAAAATGAACTACTAGGTGTACAAAATGAAACTCGGCTAAAATCTACAAAATTCTTTACCCTGTGGCTGAGTTTCATTTTGTACACCTAATAAAAAGAAAGAAAAAATTTTTTTTCGAAGAAAAACAGTGTGATTCACCGAAAAATTCCGGATCCTAATGACAGTAATAGTTAATCTGTATTTTATTCAAGGTTAAATATTTACACGAGATATATAGAAATGGTAATTTTCGAGGCGGGGACGCCTTCGGGAGGCCCCGGTGAAGGCTTAACCTCGATTACCCCATTTTTCGAAACACCTTCCGAAGAACAAAAAAAAACAATTCCTTCAATCGATTTAAAGACTTTAAGGAATTATTTAAAAGTTTAAAATCCCCTTGGGATAAGTGATGCAACCTAGTCGGAATCTCGACTGAATTCCAATCGCTTTTTTTTCTTTTCATAATGCTCAAACCTGATGGGATAATAAGGTGAATTATATATTAAAAAAATTACCTACAATGTTGATTTATAGTCATAAAAGGAAATCAAGTGGCCCAGTACACGAAACTCCAATCAAGAACGCTGTAAGCGACCTTTCAAGGACAAATTAGAAAAACTGCATTTTTTAGCAAAGATTTTTAGGCGCTCGAGAAAAGACGACCGCCTTTTCTTATCATTGCAACCCCATTAAACATAACGGAAAATAAACTCCGGTAATATAATTTAAATAAAAGATAGTCTTGTTTAATTGAATAGTAACGACCTGTAGTTAGATCTCGTTTGGCCTTTTGACCGAATTAAAAAGGAATGGTTTCAAGAAAAGTTTTTTTTTCTTCCTCATAAATCGATTTTTGAGACATTAAAGGGGTCAAAATGACCAAACATCTTCAACCACTATTTCAGAGAATTTTGTTTATGTAGTTTTGGAAAAAAAACTGAATAAAATGCCCGATTATCCTTCAACAGGAGGTTTTTAGGCCAAAAACACTGGAAAAACGACAGAAAAATGCGAACAAGGGGGTTTTTAGGCCAAAAAATGGATAAAACTTTTGAAAAATGGCCAAAATCAGGTTTAAAGGAGGGTTTTAATGAGAACACATAACGCATTTCACCCTAAAGCAGTTAAACATAAAAAATCTGTAGTTCACAATAATGCGTTTCGGCATAATGCGATTGAACATACAGCTCTCAAAAGTTCACAAATTTAGATGCATTTTAACGCCATAAACGACTTTTTCAATAAATGCAAGCCGAGATAAAAAAAAGTGCAAGTCAACATAACGCTTCTCGCCATTAAAACCTCTCTTTGAACTTGTTTCGACATAAAAATGTTTCTGTCGTTTGGGCATAATACATCTCACCATAAACTAGGGACAGCGAAAGAGCAAGCCGACATTCGCCATGGCGAAACGACAAAAACCTTAAAACTTGACAGTTCTTGACAGTTCAACTGCGTTATGTTAAATCTCTTCTTTATGGTGAGTTGTATTATGTTCAAATGCATTATGGTGAATTTTCGACTATTTTCTTTATGTTGAGTTGCAGATTTTTTATAGTGAACGGTAACTCGCGATTTCTTATATTTTATGGTCAAATGCATTATGGCGAACCGCATTATGTCGACACGTATACACTCTAAAGGGTTTATTTAGCAAGTTAGTTTTTTTGTAATTATCTCAATTTTGTATCAGTAGCCTCACAGCGACAATTTTTATAATATTTTAACACAAAATTGATTGGGAAGCCTTTTGTCTCCCCCGGAAGAAGTTTTAAAGGGGTAAGATATTTAAATTTATTTTTATCTTTAAATATTTCATGAATATCTTGAGTTAAAGGAGTCTAAAATAAGGTGAAATAAGAGTTTTATAGGTAAATCGATAGATGGGAATATCATCCTCCTTGAAGTTACACAGGGTGGAAGTTTGACGTCACTCGGATCGCTCCAGCGAGCCAGACAAGTTTTACCGGCCCAAAAAGCAAAGCCGAGTTTAACCTATGAAATCTTCTATTGGCCCTGGTCAAAAATAAAGTGAAGATCTGACAAAAAAAAAAGCTTTTACAATATTTATTTTTCAATTTTCGAGAGTGTGGATGAGGGGAAAAAAAGTCTGACCCCGAGCGGCTCTCATTTTTATTTCACACTCGAGGAATCTATATCCGATCGGGGAGGATTTGACCCCTTTGGGCCCCGGCTTTTTTTCTCCCTCACAAGATGCGAGTATACGTGGAAGCCTTAATTCAACAAAATGGGAGGACTTTTTAAGACAGTTTCCCCAAAGGGATTTAAATCAAAATGATTTATAAGAGTCCCTCCTCCTCCTTTTCTCTTAAACCCGCACATCTTTTACTCCTCATGGGAAATAAAACGTAAAGGTGGTAACCGAACGGTTTAAGTTTAAAAAAATGTTTTTATTCAATTTCATAAATAAACTCTCACAGAAAGTGGGATCGGATATAACAATTTTTCTCACGATCGTAATTTCTCGCCTTACCATAATTCCCATAAGGGCTCAATCTCATCACGTTTAACGTCCACGTGTGGAACTGACGTCAAACTCCACCCTTCAAAGAAGTATTTAATTACTTTTTTAGTCTTCTTTAATTAGGGGAAGAATCGGACGGAAAAGAAACTAATCTTGAGAACATCCTAATCTTGAAAAAACGTCCTATAAATATTTCAACATACGAAACATGAAATTCAGAATGTGGGAAATGAGTTCGAATATGGGAATATTGCCTCCGGGAGGCACAACAAACCCCCTCAAAAAGTGTCAAAAGTGTGATGATTTCGGCCATTTCTCAATAAGATGTTCCCTTTACCTATATTTGGGCCCGAAAAATACGCGGTAGGATGCATACAAAAAGAGAAAAAAACCTTTTAACAATAGCAATCTACTAAAGTGCTAGAAGATTAAATAGGCAATTTTTTAAATCCGAGTATACAGAAGACACTTTTTGTTCCCAAGGCGTACTTTACGACATGAGAGGGTCCCTGTAAAAGCCCTTTTTATAAAAACCGCTTTATAAATTTGTTTTGCTTTCTTACAATCAATTTTTCATTCTGGAAATTTAAAACTTTTTTTTTGCTCTGAAAACCATGAGAAAGGGATCCTAAAGGAACGTTTATTATTAGGTGTACAAAATGAAACTCGGCTAAAATCTACAAAATTCAAATTTACCCTGTGGCTGAGTTTCATTTTGTACACCTAATAAATAAAATTGTAGGAAATTTAATTCTCTATAAATTTGTATTAATTATTTTTTCTAGGATGCACCATTTTCGGAAATAATTTTTTTAAATAAATTTATCTTGAAAACAGTGGTCCTAGAGAAAAAATGAATAGAATAAAAATTAAAGAGAATTAATTTCCAACAGATTTTATTTAGTGCATTTTTCAATATCTGTAACGGTTTACGATTTACAAGCCTTTAAAAATTAACCTTCTTAATGGTTATACTTCAATAACCTTCTTACACGGAGAAGGTCAACTTTTGATGGACTTTAACGCCTAAAATGTTTAAAATTTTGAAAAAATGAACTACTAGGTGTACAAAATGAAACTCGGCTAAAATCTACAAAATTCAAATTTACCCTGTGGCTGAGTTTCATTTTGTACACCTAATAGATATTTTGAGCCATCTCCAGAATAATACTCGTAGCCCCCCCCTTTACTGTATTTTGTGGTGTGTTCAACCTTAGAAAATATTCCTTAATAGCTTTCTTCCAACCGCAGTTGAAACTCCTGGAGCATGCGCAGAAGGACTTAGACGTCAAATCTGACATCGCTCAAATCATTTGTCCTTCAAATCTGACATGCAAATCCTTCTGCGCATGCTCCAGGAGTTTCAAACTGCGGTTGGAACAAAGCTATAATTTAGGAAAAAGTAGGTACTACATGAAGACCATGGTTTCAACCTTTTGCTCAGTTTAGACAGGAACTTTTTTTTTCTCATTTAAAAATTTTTCATTCATCATTCTCGAATATTTTTCTTCCACCTAAGGATTTAAATCTAGAAATAGAAGTTGTCTCGAGGCTATTCATTAAAATATTTTAGAACACTGGACGAGAATAAAAAAAATCTTAAGAATCCAGGAAGAAGATTTTTTTAAATAAAAAAAGAAGAAATTTTAATAAATCATTTTATATGAGGAATTTGGAGTCACGAAAGGGCCATTATAGAAAAAATAAACAGAATTTTTTATTTTAAACTTTTAGGGATGAAAATGGAAGTTTTCCATCATTTTTAACCGTCGTGTTTTCTTCGCCCGCATGTGTCGACGACGGAATAAATCAAAAGGGGACATTTAATAAACATGTCGTCATTAAAGAAAAGTCGTATAGCTTTCAGAGTTAAACACAAAAGCGATTATTTTCTATTTTGACATAAGGAAGTGGGGGAAGAACATCAAGAAACGGTTAAAAGGTTGATGCTCGAATGCAGTTTTGACTTATCATCATAAATACTAGTTCTCTCTTCTTCACGACATATGATTGACACCGGTCCCTATATTATAAAAAATCTTTTTCGTACCGTTATATTTTTTTGGGCTACTCGCTACCAGTCTCTATTAAAAAATATTACAGGTTCTTATAAAATATTTTTAGTGAGAGATTCTAATCGTGCGATTCCCATTGCATAAATGAGATAATTGAATTAGGCGAGAAAAAGTGGAATTAGGTTAATTGAAGACGCCTCTTGAATTCGAATTAAAAAATCTCGTAACCCAGCTCGGAAGGAAAATGGCAATCGAAGTCAACTCCGCGTAATCGATTCTCACAATTCCCGGAACCCGTCGAAGACAATCGGATTGGAAAATTAATTTTTGTTTTTAAAATTGCACAGGAAGTGCTCAAACTCAAGATTCCGGAAGGGCCACTTATAGATTAAAAAACGCCCTCATGATTGAATTACCTTTTCTACGTGATTTTATGTTCCATCATTCCTGAAAAAAAATTTTTCTTCTGCTAAGTGGGTGGTTGAAGAAGTGGAATCTTCGGGGATGTCGTAAAACTACTAATAGATGCCTTCCGAAATAGGAGGGCGCTATGTCAACGATTTTGGAGTAAAAGAAAGAATAAAAAAAAGCAAATTCGTGTTTATGCAAATTTCAAGGAAAGTCAGGAAAGAAGGAATTTTTTACACATTTTTCTTTTTAATTTAACTTTTTTTATGGGTCATAGGCCACTGAAAAAATCCTAATTGGAATAAAGAGCCAAAAAACTGAGAAAAACGCCAAAAAATTAGGAGAGGTGTTTCTTGGACAAATATTAGGTGTAAAAATGAAACTAGCCACAGGGTTTTGAATTTTGTAGATTTTAGCCGAGTTTCAGTACACCTAGTAATTCATTTTTTCAAAATTTTAAACATTTTAGGCGTTAAGTCCATCAAAAGTTGACCTTCTCCGTGTAAGAAGGTTATTGAAGTATAACCATTAAGAAGGTTAATTTTTAAAGGCTTGTAAATCGTAAACCGTTACAGATATTGAAAAAATGCACTAAATAAAATCAGTTGGAAATTTAATTCTCTTTAATTTTATTCTATTCATTTTTTCTCTAGGACGCACTGTTTTCAAGATAAATTATTTAAAAAAATTATTTTCCGAAAATGGTGCATCCAAGAAAAAAATAATTAAGTACAAATTATAGAGAATTAAATTTCCTACAATTTTTATTTATTAGGTGTACAAAATGAAACTCAGCCACAAGGTAAATTTGAATTTTGTGGATTTTAGCCGAGTTTCATTTTGTACACCTAATAAAAGTCAGTTTATCTGGGGCTGGCAACAAGGTTTTTCTAAATTTAAAAAAAAAGTGGAGTGCCTGTGGGAAATAATAAACCATAGTTGATTAACTATGTCGATTGAAAGAGAAAAAAACTGTGGGAAAAAAAAGTTTAGAAGCTTCAAAGTTTTAGAATGATCGTTGTTTTCTGCGTTATCGGATAGATCAGAAATCACAGTCGATTTTTTTTTCCCTCCATGTCCGAAAGTAGTTGCAAATGCCAGAGGCGGGAAAGGTCACAAATAAATTGCCGTAAAAGCACCGGTGGGCCACTTAAATAAATTACCCGACTAAAAAAATATATAGGGCCCCAATTGATTATTTTTTCACTATGTAAATCTTACTCAAAAAATTTATTCTCTAATAATAAAAAGTGGAGCGCAATTCTGTTCATTTAAAGTGGGTTTTTTGGTTTAAAAAGTGAAAAGGCCGGAAAAGAAGGTTTAGATTAGTCACATATTGAGACTCTGGCCTTGGTAGTAGAAAAGATAGACCATAAACGAAGCTGTAATTTTTTTTTCTTCCCCATTATTTGGCAAAATAAGTACAATTTTCCCTAAAGACCTTCCGCAAGGTGAAAAACGCAAGCTTAACCCAAATTATCCAAACATTTATTTTAATAATATGAATAATCTTAACTTTCACCGAAAATTACAGGATGATTTGTGGCTTTTTGAAAATTTTGTTCAATTTTCACTTTTTAAAAAACGATGTGGCGACATTTTTATGGACTGAAAAAAGTGCCCGTCTCCTTTAGTGGAAACTCGTCGAAATAAAGACGTCCAAGTCGTTATTTTTTTTTCGTAACAAGAGTTTGAATAGAAAGGGCCGATGGTCGGGAGCCGATATCGGAATTCGTGATCGGCCTATCGCTATATGGAAATATCAATTTTTAACCTTCCATGGTGATTACAAGGAAGCATAAAAAGAGATGACATCAATTTTTAGTTCAGGAAGTCGTGCATTAAGAAAAAAAAATTGAAAGGTAGAATTTTTTAAAATCGTTCACTTTTGTGGAATACTATGACAATAAAATATTAAGTGTACAAAATGAAACTGAGCCACAGGGTAAATTTGAATTTTGTAGATTTTAGCCGAGTTTCATTTTGTACACCTAGTAGTTCATTTTTTCCAAATTTTGAACATTTTAGGCGTTAAAGTCCATCAAAAGTTGACCTTCTCCGTGTAAGAAGGTTATTGAAGTATAAGCATTAAGAAGGTTAATTTTTAAAGGCTTGTGAATCGTAAACCGTTACAGATATTGAAAAAATGCACTAAATAAAACTGTTGGAAATTAATTCTCTTTAATTTTTATTCTATTCATTTTTTCTCTAGGACGCACTTTATAGAAAAAAAAATTAATCTTTTTATAAACTTTCAATTTTGAATAATTTTTCCCCCTCGCGTAGGATACTTATTAAATGGCTTGTCTGTCCTTCGACTCACCTAAAAGTCCAGACGTTAAAACTATTTTGTCGAATTCTATCTGCGATCTCGAAAGCTTATCGAATTTGGGAGGATATCATCCGGCCGAGTTAAAATTCCAAAAGGCCAAACACTCAACTTAGCATTCCGAAGGCTGTATGCCAATTTAGTATTCAACTTTTCTTGTCTGAATAAAAAAGAGAAGGAAAAAAAAAGTTTCGATAGCCATTTTTTTCCATTTCGGAATCCGTTTTCGATTGAATAAGTCCAATAAGGTCAGAATAGCGAACGTTCTTGTCCTATTAACGAAATTCTTTTGACTTTGACGGCGACTTTTTTCCCCCAAACTATGGCTTTTCAAAATTGTTGAAAAATGATAATTAGTTAATGAAATACTTTACCTTATAAGTAAAATCTATAAAAAAATATTATTTTGGAAACCTCTGATAAGCATTTTCATAATAAATTTTAAGTTATAAAATTACGAGATAGAAACATTTACCTTTTAAAGGCGATAAAAAATATAGCCCTAGACAAATCGAACATTTTGGGAAAAAAGTCTGTTTTCTGAGATTTTTCAAGTCTTCACTTTTTTTTTGTGGAGGAATCTAAAGAAAATCAGGAAATAATAGTGGTACAAAATGAAACTGGCTAAAATCTACAAAATTCAAATTTACCCTGTGGCTGAGTTTCATTTTGTACACCTAATAAATAAAAATTGTAGGAAATTTAATTCTCTATAAGTTTGTACTTAATTTTTTTTTCTAGGATGCACCATTTTCGGAAAATAATTTTTTTTTTAAATAAATTTATCTTGAAAACAGTGCGTCCTAGAGAAAAAATGAATAAATTAAAGAGAATTGAATTTCCAACTGATTTTATTTTGTGCATTTTTCAATATCTGTAACGGTTTACGATTTACAAGCCTTTAAAAATTAACCTTCTTAATGGTTATACTTCAATAACCTTCTTACACGGAGAAGGTCAACTTTTGATGGACTTAACGCCTAAAATGTTCAAAATTTTGAAAAAATGAACTACTAGGTTTACAAAATGAAACTCGGCTAAAATCTACAAATACAAACCCTGTGGCTGAGTTTCATTTTGTACACCTAATATAAAGGAAGTTGGCCTAAAAATTTTCCTAATTTTTTTTTAAATCTTCACATTTTTGTACAAAAATTACAGGACGATACGGAAGTTTACCAACATTTTTGTTTTACTGCGCGTTTAACGAAACGCATTTCGTTAGGGAAGAAAAAAAAATCTGAATAAAATAACGATCAGGAATGTGGTTTTTGAAGTCGACTTTTATATTTGAGGAACCGCACAAGAGTCGATTTATTTCCGACCGTAAAGTCCGTCGTTTGAATAATATTTCGAGCGTACGATCTCCATTCTTCATAGTTTTTCAGCTTTCGAGATGACCTTTTTCCACGTGTTGACGTATGGAGTGCACTTGGCAATGAATCAGTCCTTGAGAAGAAAAGGTGTAGGCTTTCGACGGTTTTTTTAAAATGAAAATAATCAATCTATCGTTTTGTTGTTTTCGAAGTTGATTTTAGGGAAGTCATTCAGAAATCTTCCCATTCATTTATGTTCTTTTAAATAAAAAGCTTCCTTTTTCGATAATCGAAACACGCGAATCAGAGGGACAACAGGTGGTTTCTTCCCACATTAGAATAGAAGGAAAACGCCTTTTTCTTATTAAATACTCAACTTTTTGTAAACAGTTAAATAGTTTTTTAATTTAATTTAACGTCTCGAATCGTTTAACACGCCTGAAATCGCGAAAAGGATGTCATATTGTATGTTAATTCGGAGATTTTCACACAAGATTGAGCCGTCCTCTTGGGAAAGAAACCAGAGAAAAGGCGAAAACACCCTCAAATTTAAACGTTTTTTGAAAAGTGTGAAAGAAAAAAACCGTAAAACAAACAGATAATTTAAGATAGTTTCTTCTATTAGGTGTACAAAATGAAATCAGCCACAGGGTAAATTTGAATTTTGTAGATTTTAGCCACACCTAGTTTCATTTTTTCAAATTTTAAACATTTTAGGCGTTAAAGTCCATCAAAAGTTGACCTTCTCCGTGTAAGAAGGTTATTGAAGTATAACCATTAAGAAGGTTAATTTTTAAAGGCTTGTAAATCGTAAACCGTTACAGATATTGAAAAAATGCACAAAAAATCAGTTGGAAATTCAATTCTCTTTAATTTTTATTCTATTCATTTTTCTCTAGGACGCACTGTTTTCAAGATAAATTTATTTTAAAAAAATTATTTTCCGAAAATGGTGCATCCTAGAAAAAAAAATAAGTACAAATTTATCGAGAATTAAATTTCCTACAATTTTTATTTATTAGGTGTACAAAATGAAACTCAGCCACAGGGTAAATTTGAATTTTGTAGATTTTAGCCGAGTTTCATTTTGCACCTAATAAAATAAAACGCCGGAAACCCCGATAAAAAGGGTGTCTCTTGGTCAAAAAACTATGGACCACTAATGTTTTTTCTCAAATCTAACATAGAAAGCTGGATTCGAGGTAGTTTGAGCCTGACCTAAGGGGAAGTTCTCGTTTTCTCAAAAGCTTTATTAAAATTTCAAGGGCCTAGGTTTTCTTTCTCTGTCTGACCTATCTCCCTGAATTATTTACCGCCTCCGGATAGAAGACAACAAAATTAAATGAATAAAAAATTAATGAATCTTTCTTTTTTAGGCGGATTTAAAGCGTTAGTCGTGTGCACCTGTGAGGTCCGGGGAGGTAATTTTGGTTTATTATCTTTGATTGTTTACAGGGGTAATAATTTTTTTTCTTTTTCACCTCTGGATTTTCGGAGCTTTTAATAACATACGCGGATGCCGTCACGTCCAACCAATTAGAGCCCAAAGGTGATAAAATTTTGCACAAAATAAAATTTTTTTTTGTGGTGAGATAGATTATTAATACGGAAGTCTGGGGTTCAATACCTAGGCTGTGAATTTTTTTTTGTCCACAAATATTAGTAAGAAGACAAATAAAATGAGACAGAGACGTAATTTTAAGCTAACATGAGGAGTGGCAGGACGCGAAAGATTAAAAACAAATAGACCCTCATTTACGTGAACTCATTTTAAACAAAACTTAAAATTTTCTTTTACTTTTAATTAATTTTTAATAGTACCTACATAATTTCAAAAAATTTTATAGGGTAATTAGAACTTCAGTTTATCTCCATGAATGAATGGAAAACTGAAATATTTGAAGTTGTTATTTTTATAAGTCGCGTCTTTTGGCTGAAAAACGACCTTTGACTACTTAGTTTTTCAGCCAAAAATAACTTTTATTTTACTTTTAACTTAT
This sequence comes from Orius insidiosus, assembly GCA_014119065.1. Taxonomy (NCBI): domain Eukaryota; kingdom Metazoa; phylum Arthropoda; class Insecta; order Hemiptera; family Anthocoridae; genus Orius; species Orius insidiosus. The sequence continues at coordinate 277,897 of JACGAQ010000158.1, forward strand.
TTAACTTTTATTTTCTGCATTTCATATTCCACATTTTTTAACTTCCTCAAAGGTGTTTTCCAGACCCCATATTATTTGTACAAATAAAAAATTCCCAAAAGATTTTTAAATGTTTTTCTTGATCGTTAAGCCAATAAGATATTTTTCCGAATGTAAGGCGGTTTCCCTCATTTTTCAGGCCAAGAAACACATTTTCCCAGGGTTTCTCAAAACAGAGAAATACCTATAGGTAAGGCATTAAGCACGAAAAATTTTTCCAGGAAGTTTTCTAGCTTCTTTCATAAGAAAAAGGCATTTTTATAGACTTTAAGCCCAGAAACATATTTTAGACGTATTCTGCGCTTTTTTCCTTCCTCAGGTGATACCTAATTAGCGTTTAAGTAACTATGTTTTTATGTTTTTTTTGACGCCACTTCCTCTTTAGTGGCTTATTAGAAGTCGACAAAATGTAAACAAATTAGTTTTAGACAAAAAAATGCAAGCTAATCGCGTTATTTGATTACGAAAAATCACGTTTTAAATAGAAACGCGTAATGAATCATTTTATGGCGATGTTTTTACTTTTTTTAAATTTTTTTTTTTAATCTGGATCTTTCAATCGTGTTGAGCCAGTAGGAGGTGTCAAACCCACATTCACACCCGAGTATATCAGACGTTAATTACCTATATCCCCTATTTTTTTATAAATTTTTTTTAGGGTTTTGCTAATCGCGTGGCATAAAAATAATTGTGTTTATTCTTTGATTCTAACCGTTTACTGATAATTTTAAAAAAGTTTATCACTCAATGTGAAAAGAGAAATATTTTTGTTTATCTGAAAATTTTCAGGTCGGAAGGGAACTTGGAAGTTTACTATGGAACGAAATAATTGAGAATAATCTATGTTCCTTTATTTGGCCTATTGGAGATTTATCCTAAATATTTTTATTCTTGTAATTAAGAAAAATATCTTAAAAAAAAAAAAATTTTGAGGAGATAAAATTTGAAGACGAACCTGTCTCTGGAGAGGGTGTAGGTTTGCGATCTTACTCCGGCTGTGAATTTCATATCCGCACTTGACACTTTTGACTAGAGGGAGAAACTGGGACCGGACGAGAGGAAGGTCGGCACCTCACTGCCGCCAGCACGCCAGGACGGGTTCCCCTCACAAAACAAACCCCCCACCAACTCGAGCATCACCCGCCGGCAAGCGTACTTTCCAGTGGGGTTGTAAAACCCCCTCTTTTTTTCCTAGTTCATTCGTGACAGATTGGGGTATCGAAAATTTTAAAAGGGGAACTTATTATACTGTGTCTCCCCCTTCAGTTTTATTGTCTACGCCAGATTTTCGAATGTCCACATCTGGGTCAAGATCCGATTAATGAAAATCAACAAACTTTGTAATCAGAATGCTCTGAAGAATAACTTTAATTTTAAATTTGTATTAGGTGTACAAAATGAAACTCAGCCACAGGGTTTTGAATTTTGTAGATTTTAGCCGAGTTTCATTTTTTACACCTAGTAGTTCATTTTTTCAAAATTTTGAACATTTTAGGCGTTAAAGTCCATCAAAAGTTGACCTTCTCCGTGTAAGAAGGTTATTGAAGTATAACCATTAAGAAGGTTAATTTTTAAAGGCTTGTAAATCGTAAACCGTTACAGATATTGAAAAAATGCACTAAATAAAATCTGTTGGAAATTTAATTTTCTTTAATTTTTATTCTATTCATTTTTTCTCTACGACGCACAGTTTTCAAGATAAATTTATTTAAAAAAAATTATTTTCCGAAAATGGTGCATCCTAGAAAAAAATAATTAAGTACAAATTTATAGAGAATTAAATTTCCTACAATTTTTATTTATTAGGTGTACAAAATGAATCTCAGCCACAGGGTAAATTTGAATTTTGTAGATTTTAGCCGAGTTTCATTTTGTACACTAATATTATGAATGAAATGGGTCTTTAAAAAGTTTGAAAAAGTTCGAGGTTATAGCCGTTCTTTGAATTGGAGCAGCGGCTACCTGCTTGACCGGGTCGCTGCCTCATTTCACAACGGGGTTCTCCTCTTCTTTATCGCACATCCATCATAAAATTTAAAAAATGACGATTTTCGGTTCCATTTTTTCCCCTCACAAAATACGTCTTTTGCATAAATGGGTATAGCGGGATAAGGGGTACATTTACTCCGATTTGCCGAAAAAATTCGCGAAGATGAATAAGAACTGACATTTTCAGACCTAAAAAACCGAACGTTTTCAAGAAAAACGGGTTTATTCTTTTTTTAGGAAAACCTCAATATCTCGAGAACTACTGATTTCACAGAGCTCATTTTTGTAAAGTGTTAGGCGTAAAAGTTTCCGTCCCTAATATACCTTTTTTAAGCTATCGCTTGATTTAGGCTGATATGCGACAGACGGACGGACGGCCACACAGACAAACCATGATCGGTAAAGAATCAGCTTTCCGGAGTTCACGGATTGTTTTCCATTTTGAGACTATTTGTTCGGGAAAGTGAACCGGCGATGTCTTATCTTTACAGCGCGTTGAGCGCGAAATTGCACATCCGATTTCGAGATTTTAAGATTACGACGCATTAAAAACAACGAGAACCTGTTTTTAATCAACTTGTGGGATACTTGATCACCACTAATTTTGAGAGAGAAATAAAGATCGAGATGTGTTGTGATTTTATTTGCCTGAAGAATGTTATTTAAATCATATGTTTTCTCATAAGAATTCTGGTGTAGCTACAAACTTACGCCCCGAACTGATAAAGAAAACTAATCTATCAGAAATCAACTTAAGAATTAGTGGAAGAGTGAAAAAAGGTGGGAAACTGGTGGAAAGGGTATTTAATGAGCAAAAGAAGAAAACGCTTAAAATGGTGAAACTATTAAAGCGGACACCTCCCAATGACAGAAACTTTTTTAATTCCCATCAAAACAGGAACAACACAGGAAAAAACGAAGAACGAATAATATACAGTTCCATGGATACAGGAGGCCTAAACCGAGCAAAATAGCTTAAAAACTATGGCCGTAAAGTGTTCCGGAAAAAATGCTACGGCCGGCCGGAACCACAGACAAAGTTGAGATCGGTAATTCGATTTGACCCGGGGTCTGGAAGACCCTTTCCCAAAACCCGACGTGAAGGGTATCACAATAACTTCGAAGTTATAGACGCCTGGTATATTCCGGAACAGGCCTAAAAACTGTTCGCAATATATCTTGTTGAAATTCTGAGAAATGTTAAATCCCAAAACTACTTCTACTACAGAAAGAGATAACGATCATATTATTTAAAAAAATCGTGGAAATAAAAGATAAGGGAGGAAGAGTCTAGAAGGGTCTGGTCATCATAAAAGTATTCATGAATAAGCATTTCTATAAAATCAATATCATTATTTCATGACACTAATGGCTAATTTGAGCAATTATTATTAATAAAACTATAATTAATATTAGAAACTCACCTATTTAAAGAAGAAAAATGGGTTGATTTCGAAGAAAACAAATCCCCAGCCGCAGATCTGGACAGGAAATAAAACTTGATCGTGCAAGCGTTTTGTGATTTTCCCGCCTTTTTTCCATCCGCCTTTTCTTTAAGTTTTCTTCAGATTTTTCTAATACCTAACTTTTTTGCTGTTTTAAATTTTCTTTTTAATATTAGGATAAGAATTAGTAGAAACGCCATAAAAAAAAAGTTAATCAAAAGTCATTGTGTAGGATGGGAGGGAAGAGTTATCAGATGAAAGTTGGTAGCACTGTCTTCCCCCACCTAATTAATTTCTCATCCCTTTCGATCACCGGTCAATCGGTCACTCGTTCCTTCAGATTTTTTTTGTTCATTAAAGTCGATTTTTTTCTTTTTTTTTTCCATCCGATCCAGGATTTTCTGCGAACTTCAAACGGTGAGTGTTCACTAAGTGGTGTTGGGTTTGAAATGTTGGAAAATATCTCAACTTCCGAAAAACAGTCGACATTTACATTGTTCATTTTTTTTCATTAGAGCTTTTCCTACTTTCTGGTCCATCCGGGACGGATTGATGGGCGGGAATTCGGGGATAAATGAGAAAAAAAAGATGATTTTTCACGAAAAAAATTGGCAAAGTCATTGGTAGGTAAATCTTGTATTGGGTTGAACATCCAATAACAAGATTTACCTACCAATGATTTACCTA